>JACEFZ010015465.1:562500-580000 GCA_014155875.1 Cepaea nemoralis
AAAAAAAAACAATTTAAAAAAAAAACAAAAAAAAAACCTACTTCGTATGCAAATTTCACGAAAGTGAAAGAAAAATCCCGATTGCCTCTGATATGTGAAAGCCCCGAGACACGTAGTTATCTCAGCGCTGTTGTAAACAGGCGTAATAAATTTACACCCCAAAACAAACAAACAACATATCAGACAAAGAAGAAATGGAAGATGAAGGAGAGGAAGAGGACTAATGGATGGAAAAGAATAAGAAGACCGGGATGAGGTTGAAGAAGAGGAAAAGAGAAAGAAGAAGGAGGAGGAGGAGGAGGAGGAGGAGGAGGAGGAGGAGAAGAAGAAGAAGAAGAAGAAGAAGAAGAAGAAGAAGAAGAAGAAGAAGAAGAAGAAGAAGAAGAAGAAGAAGAAGAAGAAGAAGAAGAAGAAGAAGAAGAAGAAGAAGAAGAAGAAGAAGCAACAGCAGCAGCAGCAGAAGAAGAAGAAGAAGAAGAGAAGAAGAAGAAGAAGAAGAAGAAGAAGAAGAAGAAGAAGAAGAAGAAGAAGAAGAAGAAGAAGAAGAAGAAGAAGAAGAAGAAGAAGAAGAAGAAGAACTTCAATACGATAGATGAAAGTCACATTCGTGGCCCCGGCGATATGAATACCAGTAAATCTGAATTAACTGTTAGACTCAAATCTTTCAGACTAAACAAACTGCCCAGAAATTGGGACATTTCAGCTTAAATGTTATATAAACGTTCTTAGAAATATCGTGGCCCGAGAAGAGGAAACATATTGAGATTTAAATCCATGAACATAGACACACACACACAAACCGGCTCATAGACAGTATGAAGTCTTGGAAACTAAAATACTTTGGCTTTGCAAAGGCACCAGTGGCTTGGAGAGAACAGTGATGGAGGGCATGGTACCTGAAAGTAGAGGCATCCTCGACCACGACCAAGCTGGGCCAAGACAATGCGGCCACCTTGGGTATAAGGGTGCATCAGACTGGAGAAATAGACAGATAGATAGGATTTTCAGCCCACTTGGATAAGGGAGTCGTTTTTAAAAGGACTTGCACATTCATTCATTCATTCATTCATTCATTCATTCATTCATTCATTCATTCTATAGCATGTCCTTTGCAGAATCTCGCTCTCATAATAACCGTCTGGAAATCTTCTCGGTCATAAGCAAGATGTCCCGCGTCCGTTACACCCATCTGGATATCATCCGCCATCTTCCTGCACCCATCTTCTCTTTGGCTTTCCTCTTCCTCTCTTCCAGGGTATATACCCCTCCATGATTGTTCTCTCCAAACTTTCATGACGTTTCAAGTGACCAAAATATTTTTTTTTGTTTGTTTTATCGTGTTTAGTAGCCAACCTTCTTCAATATTCAGATCTTGTCAATGGATTCATTTGTTGTTACAGTTTCTTGGAAATATTTGCAGAAGGTAGTTTGCCATTGCTTTCCATTTGGGCAGTGACTGTACATCTCCCTATCGCAGCAGAGTGCCGACCTTAATCATCATCAATCTGTCGGCTGCCCTCACACTCCATCCACCACCTGCTCTCATGGTTTCACGTAACCCTGATTGGAGGTGGGCGGGGGGTTGTGCCAAACGGGTACTCCACCTTGCCCACTGGTGTCCCGTGTACTAATGGAGGAAAGAAGGCGTCTTACATCTCCTTTGATAGGGGATACCCCTACTCCGCTACCACTTGCTACTTGATGAATATTTTACTCTTTGTTGATGCGTTCAGGGGAGCGGCTGGCCGAGTGGCTAGAACGCCGGATCCTCCTTCGGGGGACCCGGGTTGGAATCCTCGGTAAGGTGTCGGATTTAATTTTGTCAGGGGGCAAAAAGAAAATTCCAACCTGCGCAGTTCGCGGCGACTGCACTAGCCAGGCGGCCTTAATTCCTCAGGCTCAAAGACCCCCCCCCCCCCTCTCAATACAAGGTACTATATTGGCAATAATTGACAGAGTGTGATAGTTGATGCGTTCGCTAGCTTCGTTTCGTAGCGTAGTCCATTCACGCGCCACTACTTCTAGTGCACTAGACATATTTTTGCGTGTGCATTGGTTTTTCCTGTTACCAGTGTCCCTCGCCACCAGTCGAACTCACTCTGACTTCTGAGATACTTGTAATTTACGCCACTATGACAATGATGAGAAGTCAACATTTTGGTCCAACTGACAGAAGTTGGGGTATAACGTATATTGGAGACAGTATAATATATATTAGAGATAGTATAACCAACATTGGAGACAGTATAATCTATATTGGAGACAGTACAACCTATAGTGGAGACGGCATGACCTATAATAGAGACAGCATGACCTATATTGGAGACAGTAAAACCTATAATGGAAACAGTAAAACCTGTAATAGAGACAGTATAACATATAATGGAGGCAGTAAAGCCTATATTGGAGACAATAAAGGCCTATATTTGAGACAGTATAACATATAATGGAGTCAGTAAAACCTATATTGGAGTCAGTAAAACCTATATTGGAAACAGTAAAACCTTTATTGGAGACAGTAAAACGCATATGAAAGACATTAAAACCTATATTGGAGACAGTAGGTTATGTGATCAAGTGTATGTGTGCTTGTTACTCGAGACCATTTCACGTAGGGGAAGCTAATCGATATTTTCGTATAGTCTTACAACAGTGTTTATTCCTCCTTAGGCCTGGCGAGTACCTTCGGCACTGCAAAAACCTGGCTCATAAACTGTACAAAGCATTTTGAAGCTAAAATACTTTGGCCGTTATACGTCACAGTGGCAATAGAAAGAGAGGCTTTCTGGACTACGCTGATGAGAGCGACGTTTTGCAAGTCTTGTTACTTGATGAAGAAATACATCGAGGCAAAGTGCGGTAAGACAAACAAAACGTCTTGCTACTTGATTAAGAAATACTTGGAGGCAAAAAGAGCAGTACGAAAAACTAAAGACTTGCTAATTCATGAAGAAATACTTGGAGTTAAAGAGCGGTTAGGTTAACAAAAGTTTTGCTACTTGATGAAGAAATACTTGGAGGTAAAGAGCGGTTAGGTTAACAAAAGTCTTGCTACTTGATGAAGAAATACTTGGAGGAATATTTGGAGGCAAAGAGCGGTCAGACTAACAACAGTCTTGCTACTTCATGAAGAACTACTTTGAGGCAAAGAGTGGTCAGACTAACAAAAGTCTTGCTACTCGATGAAAAAATACTTGGAGGCAAAGATGGTCAATTAAACAACAGTATTCCTACTTGATGAGGAAATATTTGGAGGCAAAGAGCGATCAGGCAAAGAAAAGAAATCCGCCGACATCGCCACACTTAAACATGCGAGAGTAGAGTATGTTTTGTGGGAATTCGCACCTAACATCATGCCACGCCGACCACTCAAAGATGGTTATGAAACTGGAGTAGAATTGATCCGTATGTCATTCGTTCCTCCCTTTGATGTAACTTGTCTCCTTGTCTGTCTCAAATGCAGTCACTAAAACACAGCCTCATTATCTTCAAACATTTAAGCACTTCGCTATGCCTGTACCTATCCATTCTGTGTATTCCCAATTCCCTACCTCACATAATGCGTGTAAACAGATATTGCTGTTTGTTCCTGTTGAGACAACATGAACTGTATTAATTTTAATGTTCAATTACAAAATCCAATAGAAGCGCTGTAGGAACATTGTGGACGGCAATATATTACTGGCGCTGCATATTTGAACAATGAGCTAGGTTCCACTTATTTCCAAATATACAGCGCGTGAACTCCATTAATTTAAGCGACCTAATCAAACAAGTAGCCGGCATTAACATAGGAACCGCTTTACTGCAAACTTGAGTATAAACGGATCTTCCGCCTGCAAGCGTTTTTGTTTAACTATTCGTTTCTTCTGCGTTCTGAATGTCGCGTGATACAGTGGTTACAATGTTTTTTGTTCCCTTTCATGATCATCATGATCGTGATCATCATCATCATCATGATCATCATAATGATCATCATCATCATCTCTTCCATGTTTCTTCCTCATCATATCCTCCTTAATATTGGAGCATACTTTACCTTCTTTTCTTTCTCCTCTTTGTCTCTCTATCACTGTCATTACTACCAATATAGTACTTTGCGGTTGCGGTGTATGATGGGGTTTGGGAGGGGGGGGGGCGTCTTGAGCCTGAGGAATTAAGGCCGCCTGGCTAGTGCAGTAGCCGGTAACTGTGCATGTTAGAGTTTTCTTTCTGCCGCCGATAGAAAAAAAAACATTGACACCATACCGAGGATTCGAACCTGGGTCCCCCTCTGACGTGTCTCCACCTTGTCGTGGTACAGGGGCTTGCGTGTTGCAATGACCACTAGAGCTATGCCGACGGTAGCACAGCTACATGTCAGACAGGTCAAGGGATAGGAATCAAACCAAGAGAGACACAACCTGCTGCCTTGCAGGTTGACTGGGGACAAGCAGTCAAAGTTCGAATCAGGTGCACGATGCCACAACATTCTTGAGTCCAAACAAAGACTCTACGGCTCTCTGCTGAGGGATATGGCTGAACGCCTCTAAGTCAATAACCCGCGGATGTGAGATCCGGGCCGATACTCACCCACTGAAAAATGGCGGTGAGATTCTGAGCCTGCTACATGTTTGGTCCAGACACTTGTTCGAAGGCTCGCAGCCAATGGATATGAGGGATCTCCCGGATGAGAGGGACTGGCCGTTACTCACTTTCTGCTGCATGGAGGTAAGGTTCCAAGCCAGCAGCACATGTAGCCTACCTCATGAGCGTTACTAATGGTGAAAAAGCGCCCCAATTGCACGCAATGGTTACGATGCAAGTCTGTATAAAACACTCATTGAGTGAGTATAGTCAAAGGTGGAGAAACGTTTAATTAACACGAAATGGAACGCTTGGCTAGCGAATACATTACGTGGAAATCCGAAGCGAAACCTTGCTGAGTGGATGTCGTCTGCAGACTGACCATTCCTGGTTTGCATTGGGAGCGGCCAGTGGCGAACAAGATACTCAATACATGGAAGTAAGGAATTAAAGCAGTCAAGAACAGGACGTGGCGATTCCTTGTACCAGAGCGGAATGTGCCGGCTCTGCAATTATGGAAGCCTCCTTCGTAGGGCGACGAATTCCCATGGAATCTGTCCCTGCCTTCCCTTGAGGGTTGACCGTGATGTCTTTGACCGTTCTACCTTGACCAGCTGAGATGTGGACTGCACCACAACAGAATGTCCCTCGAAACTCCCAGGACGAATAACCTGGTTTAAAAAAAGAAAACGCCCGCAGAAGTCGGATGTGCCAGCCTAAAGGTTGCAAACAAATTGGTACAACGCAAAAACGTCCGAGTGAAATGTTCCTCGTGTCCAGAACAGCTCTGATTATCTTGTCCTCCGGCCGGAACAATTCTGACTATGTGGTCTTCCGGGCACAGAGTCCGTACACGTACGAACCGGAAAGCTCGCTGAGTGGAAGTCGTCTGCAGACTGACCCTTGCTAGTTTGTGGGGGAAGCGGACGGTGGCGAACGAAGTGCCGAATATATTTAAGAGAGGAATCAAAGCAGTCATATGCAGCACGTGACGATTCCTTGTATGAGCCCAGTATCAGAGTATTATGTGGCGGCTCTACAAATATGGAGGCTTCCTTGGATGGCGGATAATGCCCATGGACCTTCCCTTGAGGGCTGACCTTGAAGTTTTCCACCGTTCTAATTTGACCAGCTGGGATGTGGATGGCACCACAAAAGTGAGAGTCCCCCAGTAATAGTAATCTGGTTAAAAAACGCACGCAAAATTCAGATGTGTTGACCTAAGGATTTTGGCCCAAGTGTGTATAACGAGACACACTACAATTACATCTGAAAAAGAAAAACACTCCGGATGAACGCAGAAGACGAAGAAGAAGGAGGGGGAGAAGAAGAAGAAGAAGAAGAGAAGAAGAAGAAGAAGAAGAAGAAGAAGAAGAAGAAGAAGAAGAACCCTGATCTCCCGGAAGACAATATGGCATTCTAGCCACTCGTCCAGCCGCTCACCTTTCTTCTTCATATTTCTGGTCGTCTTATATCCCACCCCCCCCCCCCCCCCCCCTAAATTGCCTATTCTGAGCCTTTCACAGATTATTAAACAAAATAAATAAATAAACTAACTGCTTTTCGTGTTGACTTTCCATTGCTTGCATCTTGACCATCTCTAGCCACAGGTGTCTTCAGATGTATACAGTTCAGCTTCTTCTGCAAGTTCCACAGGATGAGGAAGTATTATATCTATCTTGCTTTTTCTGAGACCTACAGGTCCAGGCTAATTTAATTGTTGAAAATTAGTAGTTTTCTTTCATTGGAGGTTCTAGTATATTGGGGTGGGAGCCAACACTGTCACAAAGTTCAGATAACCCGGGAAGGTTATCCCGGTCAACAAACGCCTGCAGAAGTTGGATAAGTCGGCCTAAAGGCGCAGATTAGCAGCTTCGCTGTAAACAGGCACAACGCAATCACTTCCGAAAAAAGACTCCGAATGAACGCAGAAGCAGAAGCAGAAGAAGAAGAAGAAGAAGAAGAAAAAGAAAAGAAGAAGAAGAAGAAGAAGAAGACGAAGAAGAGAAGAAGAAGAAGAAGAAGAAGAAGAAGAAGAAGAAGAAGAAGAAGAAGAAGAAGAAGAATAAGAAGAAAGAAGAAGAAAGAAGAAGAAGAAGAAGAAGAAGAAGAAGAAGAAGAAGAAGAAGAAGAAGAAGAAGAAGAAGAAGAAGAAGAAGAAGAAGAAGAGCAGAAGAAGCAGAAGAAGAGAAGAAGAAGAAGAAGAAGAAGAAGAAGAAGAAGAAGAAGAAGAAGAAGAAGAAGAAGAAGAAGAAGAAGCAGAAGAAGAAGAAGAAGAAGAAGAAGAAGAAGAAGAAGAAGAAGAAGAAGAAGAAGAAGAAGAAGAAGTCCAGGTGAAAGAGTTGCCTTAGAGTCCATTGAATTGCATGCCTGGTGGTCGGTATAGTGGTCTCTTTAATACAGTCTATTGTCTTTAAAAGTTGATGTCTGTGACTTACGGGTAGTCAACTCAGTTTCACGATTCCGACATAGCAAGTTCCTAATCAGTGGCTGCCAAATTGGCCGCTCACCACTGTGTGTTGAATGTTACCATGGTATGAGCTTATATGCAATAGTACAGTCACATTAATAAGTTGCAAATGTACGTACATACAAAGAATAATACAGTAACATCACTAAGTTTCACATGTACGTGCATACATACAATAGTATAGTCACATTACCAAGTTGCACATTTACGTACATACAAACAGTAACATCACTAAGTTTCGCGTTTACATGCGCACATGCGAGTACAATAGTACAGCCACCACACTTTGTAGTTATGGCCTGCAAGGCAAATGAAACATCGTTTAAAGACAACACACTTGTTTCTGGGGATGTTTGCAACAAAGCGGAGTATTTCCTGCAAAACTTTACATGTTCTCGGCAACTGCAATGGAGTCTAGTTATGTGTGAGCGTATTTGTGTGTGTGTGCGCGCGCGCACGTGTGCATGTGATGCACTCGAGCAAAGATTAATAGAGTTGTGAATGATGAATAACAAAGATAAGCTAACAACACTGCATAAAATGAATAAGCAATTGGATGAAAAGATGTAGAGATACCGGATCATGGGAGCAAGTGAAAGGAGGCAGATGGGAACCCAGAATGAGAGATATGTCTCTGGAATTAACTCTTAGTTTTAGCAGCGCTAGAGCATTTTTAAACAAGCTTGCATGCAGGTCCAGAGGTCATATATTAGTTTGCCCCACCCCTCCCCCACCACCTCCTCCTCCATCACTTACCCGCGGGGAGAGGATTTTAAAACACATTGACCTGGACTACAAGGTAAGAGTTAAATCACCAAGTAAAGGCGGATAATGTGATCACCCCAGAGGTCCATACAAATGCTGGGTTAGCACTATATATCCAACACAGGCTGCGTGGTCTCGAGGTATGGTGTCCGCCTCGAGTGCTGGAGGTCCCGGGTTCAAGCCCCGGTGATGCCGTGATTTTTTCTCGTGGGCGTCTAGTAATAAATTTCCCCTGGTCTCTGGGTAGTGAGATCGGATGCCCGTGTGTATTGTTGCGCACGTAAAATATCCCTTGGCAGTTGGAAATCGAAAAAGAGTAGCCTAACGGCGCTGCCCGGGCAAAATTTCGAGTTAAAAATCTACCCAAAGTATTTCAGGATCCTCGGCGGTGCTACGGAGTTCGTGCACTGAGCTGAGTATCTCCAGACTCAGGTTTGAGTTAGGAGGAGAATGGAGCACTTATGGGTTGCACCCGTGTGCCGTGAAGTTGATCCATAAACTAAACTAAACTAAACCCAACACACCTGAATGTGGAGAACATAGTCCTAGATTGACAGTCATAGATTGACGTAGTCCAGTTTCTGATGCCTGGGATTCCGAAGCTTCACTGATACTGAGGTGTCCTACTAAGATATGGCGCAGAATTGTGAATAGTGAAACGGAACGGTGTATAATCAAACGATCCGTAATAGTGTGATATTTCGGTTTTCTTAATGGTGAAGATAGATTCGTGGTAGAGCTAGTGGACAGACAAGAAAGGGCTTAAAAACAAAAGTCGCTTAAAAGTCGACAATGTCGATTTCATTGCATCGGTTTTTTTTTTCTCCATATGGCTCGGTCTCTTTCCACAGCGTGGAAAGCGTCGCACAAAGCACGAACTCCGTGGCTATAGCGACGACCCACAGGAGTCTCCAAAAAATTTAACTTGTGAACCGAAGGACGCGGCTCGGAAACGAACCCACAATCTTCGGAGCCCTAGTCAAACGGCTTGACCACTTCGCCACAGAGACTCCCACAAGAAAGGGCCGACGAATGGACAAACCGACGGATAGTGGTCAGAAGGACAGTTCGACAAACAGACAGACAAACAGGTAAACAATCATAATCAAAGTATTTCCCAGAAGGGAAGAAATGACTGGAGTTGTTCCTGTATATTTATTACCAGTGTTAGATCAGCATAAATTGTGTGGCTTGATGCTAATTCCACTGACAGTACTCCTATAAATTTAGTTTTTACTGTTTACCAAGAGTTTGAAGAAAAAAAAAAGCAAAGAGTAGGTCCAACAAATTAGACTATGATAAACAACATTTTTGGGCACACTTATTCAATCATATGCTATGCCGGAAAGCGTGGGCGGTCATGACTCGCCATTTCACTCGATCACCAGAGTCGTGGATCAGTTCAGTGTTCTTGTCTCGTCCATACCTTGTGGCCAAGCCATCCAATTATTTCCCCCCCCCGGTCTTTCTCTTGGTCTGTTCCCTTCGATCTTGTCAGTTGTCACTAAGCACTCCAATCCATTTCTTCTCATAACATGTCCAAAAATGTTTGACTGTCTACGACTCTACGTCTAATTTCTCTAATCAATTTACGATTGTCATTTGCCTCCTGTAGTACTTGGTCATTGGTTTTTCTGTCTGTCTATGGTATTCTTTGTATTTTCCTCATAAACCAAATCTCTGCAACCGTCAGATGTTTTTCAGCTTGACTGCTTATTGTCCAGAGTTTCACATCCATACAAAAGAACATGCTCCTCTATTGAGGATACCCCTCAATACTCTTTTTCTCGTTTCAATTGACATCTTTTTATTGGTCAGAATGTTTTTCATCTTGCTAAAGGCTACTTTCGCCATGGCGATTCTTGTTCTAATCTCTACAAGGCATCTCCCATCAGATGTTATGACTGGGCACACTATGAGGAGAAATAAATAGGACAACTTAGTGAGAACAGGCTACACTGATGGGGAAAAATCCAGGGGAAGGCAGACAGATAAATATTTAGATGGCTTTGTCATCCATGATGATGATAGATAGTTGGAGACAACTACTCTTCTCGAGATCCGGCGTTTGAGGTAATACAGGGACAGCGTTAGTATTATGTGGTTGACATAAGACACACATAAAAGCATTTCAACTGGAACCTAACCAAATAACATTGCAATCCGCATAGACGCCCGGGCATATACTCATTTATGTCGGGTGTTTGGCGTAATTGTCGGAACATATTCTTCTACAGCGAGCCAATTGAACAATCATTGCATCAAGGCCAGGTGCTGTTTGCAGGCTATCGTTAGTTAGTTAGTCAACAGACTATATTCATTTTATATCGAGCTTTTATTTTGCGCGTGCTCGAATACTGTTCTCAGTATCTCCCTCAGCGTGTAGCCACTGAGACACCAGTTCTTAGTACTCGAATACTGTTCTCAGTATCTCCCTCAGCTTGTAGCCACTGAGACACCAGTTCTTAGTACTCGAATACTGTTCTCAGTATCTCCCTCAGCGTGTAGCCACTGAGACACCAGTTCTTAGTACTCGAATACTGTTCTCAGTATCTCCCTCAGCGTGTAGCGACCAACGACAACAGTTGTGTGTTGACTGACTATCCTACTTTGGCTTCTCGCATGTCGCTTTATTTTAGCTTCACCCTGTTTGACTTGATGCTCTTGCAGTCTAGTCAAAGTTGCAGATTCACATCCATCCATTGCTTCATTCACTCGTCCCACCTCCATGGGGATATTCATGATGTTAGCCCGGTCTATTGCACGCCCACTACCTACAGCAGCCATGTCCGCAAGCCTATTTTCTCGTTCTTTTCCTCCTACACCCTCGCACCTGTCAACAAGCAATCTAAAGGTATCATGCTATTATCTTAGTGGTAATCACCAAGGAAACCTAGACATTACATAGGATTCGTGACGTCTGACATATGATAATGCTATATTCTGTTAGTCGGAGACGTTGACTATTAAAAAGTTTTAGTATATTCCGAGTCTACACAGATGGGTCAACGCAAAATGCTGTTCGAAATGGAGGAGCGGAAGTGTACGTAGAATACCCAAATAATACTAAGGACAAGGCCAGAGTACCAACAGGAAAGTACTGCCATAAGTCCACAACTATGATGCTGAAATTGAAGCAATCAAGATAGCAACAGAGAAAGTGCTAAATACCAGTCATGGTACACAACCTGTGGTGCTATTGACGGATGCAAAATCAGTACTTGAGGCGCTCCTGTCTGGGAAATTGCCAGTACTAAGGACACTACTTTCTGAACTTAGCAGTCAGCAATACAGTGGATATCATTCCACTGTGGAATACCCGGCAACGACAGAGCTGATTGGCTAAGGAAGGAGCAAAAGAAGAACAGCCTGATGTAACCGTTACATACCACCAAAAGAAAAGAATGATCAAATCAGACAGAAAGCCACCAAAACCTGCTCAAGATGACTACCACATTATGGACAGACACAGAACAAGTCATTATTCTGCGCCTCAGAACAGGACACAATAGATTACGCAACCACATGTATACAAAATTCAGGATTGGTGAATCAGCCATGTGTACATGTGGATTGATGCCGCAGACAGCAGAGCACATACTCCAAGACTGCCCAAAATACAACATATCCAGGCAAACCTTCTGGCCTTGAGAGACGACAGTGGAAGATACACTCTATGGACCGCTGAATGAACTAAAAAAGACAGTTAAATTCATACAAGAGGCAACATTGCAGTTATAGACATATTTCAAGTGAACGAAAGAAGACGAAGAAGAAATACATCCAAATGTGTTAATTGAAACTCCTGTAATACATGAAAGGAGTAGCCGAAGAGATAAATAAAATAAACAACAGAAAAGACAATAAACTATAAGAAGAAATAATATGTCATCTGATGTCTACTTCTTTCGTTTGTCCTCTATGAGTGCCAATAAACAACCTTGAATTTATTTTTCACATTATTAAAATTGCCTCAAGGTTACCCCAGCGACTGATATTCTGCCATTAAGCTATCGCGTGACAAGAACTATGGTAACTAAAACAAAGCGAAACTTAAAACAGAACAAAATCTGTTATTCGAAACAAAATTAGTACCACATCACTAATAACTAACTGGGTTCCACTAGTAAACATGTAGTTAAACAACATCAGCTGCAGCCAGGCGAGCATCAAATAGCAGCGTTAGTCTCCCCTAGCTAGATTTGTAACGGTGCTTGGAGACAGTAGGTTATGTGATAAATTGTATAAGTGCTTGTTACTCGAGACGATTTCACGTAGGGGAACTAATCGATATTTTCGGATAGTCTTACAACAGTGTTTATTCCTCCTGAGACCAGACGAGTACCTTCGGCATTGCAGCCGACTCTACTCCCATATCTTCGGCTACCTCCCCCTCTTGCTCACTCCCTACTTTTCTATTCGTTACTGAAGTTTACCAATTTTGGGTGCCTCACTGGTGTTTAAGGGAAGCGATAAAATAAATCCCTCGTGTCAGCGCCGGGTTGGTAGTCTAAGCTAGGTCGTCATATTTCATATTAGTCTCCCAGCTGCAGCCTTATCTTTTGATAGTCCTGATTCTCTCTTACCCATATTTCTTCTGAAGTCCCTGCTCTCGAGTATTCCTCGTGTTTTCGTCGTTCCATCTCCTGGCTGTAATTTTCTTTCTCATGCTTTCTTTTATAATCCGTTTTCTCCTTGATCGGTATCTCTTGTTATTCTCTGTAGGACTGCCTATGACCTCCCTGCGCATCTATATTTTGGCCAGTCAGTCAGTCAGTCAGTCAGTCAGTCAGTCAGTCAATCAGTCAGTCAGTCAGTATGTCCATCCGTCCGTCTGTCTGCCTGTCTGTCTGTCTGTCTGTCTGTCTGTCCGTCCGTCCGTCCGTCTGTCTGTCTGTCCGTCCGTCCGTCCGTCCGTCCATCTGTCTGTCTGTCTGTCTGTCTGTCTGTCTGTCTGACCGTCCGTCCGTCCGATGCCTGCCTGCCTGCCTGCCTGCCTGTCTGTCTGTCTGTCTGTCTGTCTGTCTGTCTGTTAGTTAGTTAGTTAGTTAGTTAGTCGACAGATCATCCTCGTTGCACATCGAACCATTCAGTCCATAAGTGCTCCGATCCCCTCCTCAGCAAATCCCGCAGCGTGTAGCGGCTAACGACGCCAGTTCTGTGTTGGTTTATCAATCTTCTTTGGCTTCCTGCGTAGTGTTCTTGTTTGGCCACCCCTCTTTTAATTTGCTGCTCCCGCAGTCTGGCCATTGTTGTAGATTCACAGTCATCACTTGGTTCTCGCAAAAGTCTCACTTCTCGTAGAGCATTCAGAATGTCAGCCTGGTCCATGGCGCGTCCGCCCTCCACAGTAGCCTCACCTGCGAGCTTGTCAGCCCGCTCATTTCCTTGTACTCCCGCATGACCTGGCACGAAGATGAAACTAATCTTTGCCAGCCGAGACCGCTTCAGAGGCAGCAACCATTCTCTTCGGATCGACCCCTCCTCTATCCTCTTGATCATGTTCATTGAGTCGCTAAGGAAAACAATCCCTAGTGAATGTCTGTGTGTCGAGCCATGTTATTGCTTTACTTACTGCCATGACTTCCATGGTCAGGCTACTTGTGGTTTCAGTGAAAGCACCAGAGTCCTCCTTCACAATTCTCCCTCCGGCCCGAGCTGTAAAGGCCCATGAGCTTCTCACATGTCGGACCACCGACCCATCTGTGTAGATGACCGCGTCACCGTCTAGCGAATTCTCGAAAATCAACGCTTGTACTTCAGCCTCAACAGCAGCCGGATTTTCTTGTCTGCATTCTCTATCTAGTTGGATGCAAACTGAAAAGGATGTGCAGAAATCTGTTGGCACTTGCACCCACTCCTCGCCAGGTTCTAAGTCCTCAAGTGAACACACCTGTTGAAGAATGTCTTCGGCTTGACCCATCCACGACCGTCCTCTTTTTAACCTGCTGCCCTTCACCTTCCTAATTTCACTATGCAGTGGATGTTGTGTGTTTGCGTTAATTCTGAGGTAGGCGCGTGCCCTGCAAACTTGTATTCTCTCTTCAATGGTTGGAAAATCAAGAAGGTAACTCATCGCCCTGCATGCTGTATCTCTTGTACATCCAAGAATAATGCGCATAGCTTCATTCTGTATCCTGTCTGTCTGTGTTAGCGTCCATGTCTTCCTCCTATATTCCATATGTCACATTATGTTTTAACAGTGCTCCACTTTAACTACTGCATAAAATTTGGTGGAACTGCGGTAAAGCTGTAAAAGTTTAAACAATATAAAATGACACAAAGTAGTGCAGCTTTACATAACAGAGTTATGACACATACAGAACGTTGCGGCGGTTAGCCTTCATCAGCAAACAAACACATTCACAAACACAACATACAGTCAAGGAGAACTCCTGTGACTACATTAGAAGGTGATGACAGGACGAGAGGAACAAATGCATGGAAAAATGGAAGCAATGAAGAGAAAATGAGAATTGACAAAATGTTAATTGAAAAGAATGTTAGTCGAAGAAAATGTTTAATAGAAAAACTGTTTATAGAGAAAAAAACTGTATACTCACCTCACGTACGGACCTGTGAATGACTACGGAAATCTCGGGTATCTGTATGTGTCGTAACTCTGTTATGTAAAGCTGCACTACTTTGTGTCACTTTAACTACTGCCTGTGTAAGAATCCTCTGACGTGGTATTCCATACACTGGCTTTGTACTTTACCTTGTTTAGTAATACACATCTGTCAGAAATGTTCTTCTTGTTTGCAAGCAGCTACATACATCTCATTAGAAATAACCAATTGTAGTGACAATGTAGTCGGTTTGTGTCTAAATTAAAGCTCTTGATAGATAATAAAAAATATTATAATAAAAAATTGTAAAATCTTGTAACAAATTAGTAAAAGTGTTTGTCCATATTGTAAAATACAATGTATAAGTGTATAAGTAAAATAAAATTGCAATAATTAGTTATTTATACTGTTTAATAACACATAAATAATTCATAATTACTTATTGTGATAGGTTGCTGTAAACAAAGTGGACATAATATATATGGGGCCCCCCAATAGCTTTACATGTGTCAATGTGGCCCTGCGCATAAAACGTTTGCCCACCATTGAATTATCACATTCGCGTCACACTTTGCGACGCCTGTCTCTTACAATCATTTATTGCGCTGTTTCACATCTCACCAGAATCGTCATTAAGTTAGTCATTATATAGATTGGTAATGAAGTGAGGAGCGGCTGGCCGAGTGGCTAGAATGCCGGGGTATTCTTCTAGAGACCGGGGTGTGAATCCTCTGTAAGATATGTCCCCCCCCCCCCCCCCTGTTGGGGGTGACAACAGAACCCTAACCTGCACAGTTACCGGTGACTGCACTAGCCAGGTGGCCTTAATTTCTAAGGCTAATGAAGTAGTCTGAATACATCACTTCCCCATTAATTGACCACAGTATTTTCTTCAACATAGCATCTCCTTGCATGCCTGTGTGATGTAGTTGTCTCTTGTACCTCCACTTTTCCTCTCCTTCTGGATGCTATCTTCCAGGATTATCATATATAGACCTTGTCCCACATTTTAAAGAAAACAAGACCACATTCCAGTTTTAATAATGTTCACCCGTCTTGTAATCGTGGGTTCGAATACAAATCGAGGTGCATTCGGATTTTGAAAATAGACCCGGGCCTCCAGGTCGACCCAGAATAAAATTGTTACCAGAAAATGTCTTAGAACGTAAAGGCTGTTGTGGTGATACTGACTACTTCACTGACCGAGTGCCGACTGATTAATTAAGAAAGTATGGGTCTAAAACGAGTTTGTGAGGCGCATACATAGGTCCACTATCTACTTTCTGTATTACCGCTTATAACGCCCAAAATAGATCTGAAGACCATGGATATAATTAACCACTATGTTTATGCAATAAATTAAAGCTCAGATATTTAATTCCTGAAGTAAACTCTCAGAGTTAAGAATGTTTATTTATTTTTTCCATTTTACCTATGTGCCTGTCATTTCGAAATTGTCCCGTTGGACGAGTTTTCCCCGTTATCTACTCTTTCTCATTGTCTCTTCCTTCCCCTTCCATCTCCGATCAATATTCATTTATGAAATCTTATTTCTATCTCCAACATCTGACAAAACAAGCGAATCGCAGAGCTGGAGTCTATAATTAAAACCAAACGACAAACGACGGCTAACGGAGACACGAACAATGATGGCGTTTCGACCGGCCTATTTTCCCCCTGTCAGTTTTCTACATAATAAATGTGTGAACTAATACAGCCGGCGGTGAGAATGCTCTTAGCGCTGTTTGTGTAATTAACAGAAGTAAATGGACCGCGGCATTAATAAGAATAGAGACGATTCTAACAATTATAACTTCTAAATAGGACTTACCTGTATCGTTAGTCTTACTTGAGTCGGCTTGTACGGGGAGACCTGCCAACATGCAGTACTTTGAAGTGATTTTCTCTATACCGATTTCTTAGTTTAAAGTTTCAATGAAATCTTCGAGAAGCGAGGATAGACTCATCCAACCCCAACCCTCTGTTTTTATTTTCTGTCTATTATCCATTACCTGATAGCTTGAGATCCCACTTTGTCGAGTATGGTAGGTGGGACCCTGCGTTTTCTCATTTTGAATCAAATGTTTTTTTCTTCTGCTTTCATCCAGTTTTTGTTTCGGACGTGATTGCGTTGTGCCTGTTTACACCAAAGCTGCGTTAGACCGACACATCCGACGTCTGCAGGTGTTTGTTGACCGGGTTAACCATCCCGGGTAGTCAGATATGTCAAATGGAAGCTTTCAGTTTGTGTTGCTCCAACATTCTATTTGCCTAAATAATTATCTTCCTCTCGTTTGAATGACAGAGTTTATTTGTGTGTCGGCAATCAGCGGCAATGTGTTTATCTTTACGCATCATCATATTAATCATCATCATCATCATCATCATCATCATCATCATCATCATCATCATCATCATCATCATCATCATCATCATCATCAGCATCATCATCATCATCACCTTCATGCGCCATGCTGATAAACTTGTGCGTACATGTTTCACCTTCTCACGCGATTACCAGAGTTGTGAATCAGCTCAGTGTTCTTATCCCGAACATGTCATCTAGATATTTACTTCTCTGCTTTCCTGTTGTTCCTTCCTCCTCAATCTTGCCACTTGTCACCAAGTTCTCTAGTTTATTTCTTCTCAAAACATGTCCACAAATGTTGACTATTTACGTCTAATTTCTGTAATCAGTTTACGGTTTTCATTTGCTTCTTGTAGGCCTTACTCATTGTTTTATTTCTGACTGGCATAGTATTCTTTGCATTTCTCCTAGAAACCACATTTCCATTGGCATTGGATGTTTTTCGACTTTTCCGCTCAGTGTTCATATTTCACACCCATACACAAGTAAAGGCTCTAAATAGCACTTAAACACTCTTTTTATCGTTGCCATCGACATCATTGTATTGGTCAGTACGTATTATATTCTTTTTATATCCATTAATATGCTTAGTCTACGACATATGTTTAGCGTAATAAACTGTGGTCTGGCTTCACAACCAATAGCAATAGGTTAAATTCACAGTTCTTTCTTTCTACACCTTTACATTGGAAAAGGTCATAACAATTCTTTGATCATAAGTTCCAGCTGCACTGCTGCGTCGTCTACAAGATCTGTTGCGGC
>JACEFZ010015465.1:582500-593878 GCA_014155875.1 Cepaea nemoralis
CAGTTAAGAACTTTAAGGGTAGAAAGATAGTCAGGGAAGACGTCAAGATCGTGTGGGTGTGCTTGTGTAATTGGGGATTTATTAAAGATAATTGCTAAAGGAAATAAAGGTTCCACAAGTGAACCATATCATGCACACGAAATGACATACTGTCTTGCTGGAACTCATGCTGTATGGGAATGTTGAAGGAAGATGTGCAAGACAATGACAAGAATTCAATTGGGAAGACAGGATAAAGTAAACAAAAAATAGTAAAAGACCCTTTTATACTCCTTAAGGCAGTGGTTCTCAACCGGTGGGGAATTCCCCCCCCCCCCCCCCCCAGGTTTGAATTTTAGGGTTTCCAGACCGAGGGGAGGGGAGGGGGAATGAAGACCATTTCAATATCGCGTTAATACAAGAACCGATTACGTGATATTGTTTTTCCCTTCATACTTTACAGTTATGTACGTCTCATCCTTCTAACATTCATTTTATAAAGTAAATAGACCCAGAAATCATGTTTTATGTGGATGTCTAGACTTGTTTTAGTATATGCTATTAAATTTACCTTCCATTTTTACGTATACTGTGTAGGGGTGGGGGATTTTAGATAGGAAATATGAAAGGGGGGAATGACGTTCTGAAAATACGGTGAAGAGGGGCACGGGCCAAAGTTTTGATAGCGAGGGGGGGGGGGGGAATGACGTTCTGAAAATATGGTGAAGGGGGACACAGGCCAAAAAAGGTTGAGAACCACTGCCTTAAGGCCTAAGGTGCATTGGGCATATGTGCCAGAACCAATATTTTATTGACCAATGGCACTCACTGATTAATGTGGCCCATATCACACCGGTGGCTTGTACTTCCCAAGACAGTTTCTGGTACCAATCTTAGGCCGTGTCAATATGTGAGCCCAGGACAATATTAAACATCCATCTGATGCTTACTCGAACCCCTGACCACCTGGTCGGCAGGCGACGTCTATCCACTATGCCACGACGGCTCCCAAGAACTCATACAAAGTAGATGTAAACGGACACAGCATTCAGCAAGCGATCTTGTACCTTCAAGGAAAAGACAACGTAATGTGGCCCAAACAGGTTCGAACTTTAAGTATCAGTCTTTCTGATATCGAGGGTATACGTGATAATTGCTCTGATGAAATCCAATAAAAATATATAAATATACTCCTGTTAGAACTGTGATGGCCTCCGGTTTTCCAGAGTATTCTCCAGAATTAACTCTTTCTTGAACCACAGGCCACCCTTTTTTTCTTCATGTTGACTGTAAGCAAGCGAGGGGGAGGAGGAGGATGACCTCAGTACAGTTATCGAAGCTCCAAAGCTCATAATTGCACTGCGCGGGCGGCTTCAGTATCGGTAAAAATTGCACGGAACATGATAGCCAAGCGGCTCGATTTATGCTGAATATGTCGGCGATTTCATTAAAGTCCTTATTTACTCTGGCAGCTGGGTAAATGGCCTGGCTTTGGGCTGGCAGATCTAGAGGGATATACCAATATTGATTGAATAAATATCACTCGCAGGGATAGGCTATTACCATGGAGACAAAACTGTGAACCCCGTTGATAGGCTGGTTCCCCACCAAGAACCCCGTGGAAACAAAAAATCAGACCCGGATAAGACAAAGAACTGGTGCAGTTCTGATTTTACCAAGTCAGTGTATTTATTTAGAACTGCCGACTATGTTCAATGTTTTGCATAACAAACGTCGTGGACTTAAAGGATTCATAACAACGATACTGTACCCGATAGGAGTGACATGGATTACCACAACACGACACTATCAGTACTGCACAGTTAGCTGCCTTATTACTGTGCCTAGCTGGTTTAGCTAAACATTCTGCACCTGGCCACCAGGAATGCGCCGTTTGGGGTGTGAACATCTTTGTTAGATTAGACACAAGAATAATCGACACCAGATCTGGTTAGCCTGTAGGAAAACCTCCTAGAGGGTAACCCAAAAGAATTCGAAGACTCTGAAACTGTTCAAAGTATATTTGTTCTGAAATCGAAAACTGCTGTCAATAATGGAGATTGTGAGTCGCCAATATGTATATGATTGCCAATGGGAAAACCAAAACAGTATGGGCCCAAAGATTAATAATTTATGAACTGGTTACAAATCTGGGATTGAGGAGTCATGTTTAGAAATTTCATACACATTTTAGGACTGTGTAACATGACATAGCATAAAGAAAAGACACCGGACAAAGTTCTCTCAGTATAGCAAATATCAGTACCTGAATATGGGTATAGGAAAAACAAACTGAATTATTTGTACACAATCTGAATAATTAAAGCAATACTGTTGAAAAAGAGCAGTAATAGTTAATGCATCATGAACAGCAATATGTGCTTTGCCCAGTATTTTGACTACCTACAGATCTTCAGTTCAGAGTAGTAATAACAACAACAACAACAACAGCAGCAGCAGCAGCAGCAATAGTAGTAGTAGTAGTAGTAGTAGTAGTAGTAGTAGTAGTAGTAGTAGTAGTAGTAGTAGTGGTGGAGGTGGTGGTAGTAGTAGTAGTAGCAGTAGTAGTAGTAGCAGCAGTAGTAGTAGTAGTAGTAGTAGTAGTAGTAGTAGTAGTAGTAGTAGTAGTAGTAGTAGTAGTAGTAGTAGACATATAAGTCGTATTAGAATAAACATGAGGTAAAAAAAAGGGGAGGGGGAAGTAGAAGGATCGGCAGAAGAAGGAGAAGGAGAAGAAGAGAAGAAGAAGGCGTTGCTAATTATTAATAAGAAAAAGACGACGGTTATAAAGACGAACGAGCAGATGAAGGTTTATGTTTATATCACTCTACTTCAATGTCATGTGATGCAGTGGCCACCCCGCCTGGAAATGAAAACAGTGAATTCGTAAAGTCGTCAGTTTGAACAGTAGTAGATAAGAAAATCGATACATGAAGAGATACTGTGAGGGGCCCGAAGACTGCTGCTGATAAGGGAGAAACGTGATGAACGAGTGGTGTACATAAGCCAGAGTACTCACCCAGACTCGATGCCGTCTGGCATGTTTGGAGACAAAGAGATTTGCTAACTGGGTTACGGGAGATGCAGATGGTCGTGGTAGTAGTGGTGGTGGTGGTGATGGTGGTGGTGACTATAAATCAGATAATGATATTTACCATTATGATGATGGCTGCAATGATGTTCATAATGCGACTGAAGTCGGTGATGATGGTTGTGAAAATGATAAATGGTGGTGACCATTGTGATGATCACAAAGACGGTAATGATGATGATGGTGATGATTACAACAAGAGACCTGATGATGATACATATGTTGAGGATGATGCGGAAGGCAACTTAGCTGGAGATGTCATTATTTAATAACATGATATTATTTGTACCGTTTATTAATAATTCTACAAGGAATAAATGTGATAATGATGGATACGACGATGATGTTGCAGCATAGATTATAGTAAACGAGAAGAAAATAAACGAGTGAAAATCAAAGAAGAAAACATGAGTTTAATATTACAGAATAACAAAGGGAAGGGGAGAGCAGCGGTGCAGACGAAAAGGAATGATTAGCGCTATATCCTGGGGAACTGACGATACAGTCATTCCGAGCATGATCTAGAACTCTTAAGGCGATGAGTGCAAACTTCGGGAGCTGATTTTCCATCTTCAAGGAGAGGAATCACGGCGACTCTCTTCCAGCCTCAAACGTGCAACATTGAAACCCCAGCAGGCTTCTTCAAAGCGGAGATCATGGTGCAGCCTCCTCGTTTTAGCCAGAAAAGTGTCTGTCTAGGATGCTCTAAGTAGAGAGATCTTGATCATCGTGAGCTTCTGCCCTGGCACACCCACGACTCCGTATTCTATTGGACATAAAATATGCAGGCAACAAATAAAGAATATCAATGGGTTAATTCTTTTTTTTAAAATCTTGGAATGAAACATCACAAGGCGTTACTGAAACAAGAAGAAAATCTTCCACATGATAATTATTATTATTATGATCAAATAATATTGTTCTTATTTCCGCAGTGTTGCTGTTGTCGTGGAAGGCTTTCTGTAATCTGATGCTCTGCTTCGTGTCAGTTCTGTTGTCAGGTTAAATGATCAAGTGCCATAGGATGATTAATCGTTTTAAGGGACTTCCAGTACCTGCCATGGACTTATCGCCGAAAGGTTGTCATTGCGTTATAATACAACATGACTATCACTATATTAACAACTATTAAGTCCTAACTGCTACACACCCCTACTTCCAATTTTTCGCCATCTATTTATGTTAGGTCCAAACCTACGTTTTTTGTTTGGTACCGAATCTGTTAACAGTGACCATAATCTTATTCAAAGCGGTTCCTTCCAGAGGTAGTGAAATCATTCATTTCGGACAATTCCATAGTTCACATAACCCTTATTAGAATGCAAGGCTCGAAACATAATACACATATTTGCCCGTGGATTGACAGGACATGGCAGGACGTGACAGGGCATTACAGGACACGACGAGACTAACCAGTTGACCCCCACATTACAACTCTCTCACACAATTCTCATCGTGGATGTTAAGAGGGAACCAGAACAGTTTTATTAGCTGTCACAAGGCTAGATTTGTTCTGAAGTGATATATTAAACATTTTAGCTTACTAACCTAAATAAATATCCAGTGTGGTAACTCAATGATTCATCGGATACTATAGTATTAGCTTATCAGTTGAACTTATTTCTCATTCATCTGCGAGCATCATTTCAAATCAGTACTCATTAAATACTCATAAAGTACTCTGTTGCGAAGGTGTTGCGGGGGCAATTCGTAATATCGCAAACCACATTCGAAACACAGCTGCGGGCGATTTGGCAGCAGACCGCCTTGCGTTGAGTTTTTATATAAAATATCATGATCGCCGGTAGTTTAGAACGCAATGGCAAACTACTGAACGTAAACTTACCAAGAAATCACAAACAACCCAAAAACGATGGGTTGACTGCGACGTCTGTAAAGGATAAGCAACTAAGTTGTTAAAACTCATTAATAAATCAGCTGAGGGCGATTTGGAATCAGGCTGCCTTGCGTTGATTTATAGTGTATGAGGCGTAGGCCGTCCAGAAAACAATGACAAACTACCGAACTAATATTGCCTAGAAAGTCACAAACAGCCAGTGTATGCCCCGGTGAGTGCAACGTCATATTAAGGACAATTATGTAAATTTTAGCTGGTCTCTCTGGCCGAGGGGTTACAACACTTTCTCCGTAATCCCGTTTATCACGCAGTCTCGTAGCGGGGGAGAACTGGGAGCGGTTCGTCCCCCGCTGGTGACTTGCGGGATAACTGAGCCGGCCGCTTAGAAAGCAATGGCAAACTACTGAGCGTAATCTTGCCAAGAAATCAACAGACAGCTGAAAGATGCTGCTGTTTACAGCGATGTACTGTAAAGGATATGTGAATTTTAAAAAAAAATGTAAATTTTAAACTCATAAATTCCACAAGTATTCAATATCCCTTTGTCTTGTTTGCACCGATTTAATTGTTATACATCTTACGCGTGGTTATGTTAGATATTCAAACTCTTTGTTGAGTTTATTTTCCGTGAGCTTCAAGAGCAAATCAGCAGCGAGATATCATTCCCCCAATGAAGACAGATTATCTGTTGTGGTTTGTGGAGCTATGTACCTCATTCGTGGATTTCTGCACGGCAGCCTAGCAACATAACAATGTGGATTCGATATTTTAGAAGGAAACGTATATCCGTTTTCTCTCTCCCCAAGTTGCCGTAGCAACCTCTTGTGCCAGGTTGTTTTGTTTTATCGGCCGCAGAAGTCGTCATCGAGAATTGCCTGGTGGCAAGTACCATTAAAAATAAATACTGGTGTATTTATCGACACTTATAAAACAAAATGAAAGAAGTACAATGCTCAGAATGTCTCCAGTGCAATCATGTTATATTATACTTTAGATACCCACTTGTCTAATACTGTGATCTTGTTATATTATACATTAGATAACTCTATGTCTGATACTGTGATCATGTTATATTATACATTAGATACCTCTATGTCTGATACTATGATCATGTTATATTATACATTAGATACCCCCATCTCTAATACTGTGATCATGTTATATTATACATTAGATACCTCTATGACTGATACTGTGATCTTGTTATATTATACATTAGATACCTCTATGTCTGATACTGTGATCATGTTATATTATACATTAGATACCTCTATGTCTGATACTATGATCATGTTATATTATACATTAGATACCACTATGTTTGATACTGTGATCTTGTTATATTATACATTAGATACCCCTATGTCTGATACTGTGATCTTGTTATATTATACATTAGATACCTCTATGTCTGATACTGTGATCTTGTTATATTATACATTAGATACCCCCATCTCTGATACTGTGATCATGTTATATTATACATTAGATACCCCCATCTCTGATACTGTGATCTTGTTATATTATACATTAGATACCCCCATCTCTGATACTGTGATCTTGTTATATTATACATTAGATACCTCTATGTCTGATACTGTGATCATGTTATATTATACATTAGGTACCCCCATCTCTAATAATGTGATCTTGTTATATTATACATTAGGTACCCCCATCTCTAATACTGTGATCTTGTTATATTATACATTATATACCTCGATGTCTGATACTGTGCTCTTGTTATATTATACATTAGATACCCCCATCTCTGATACTGTGATCTTGTTATATTATACATTAGATACCCCCATCTCTGATACTGTGATCATGTTATATTATACATTAGATACCCCCATCTCTGATACTGTGATCTTGTTATATTATACATTAGATACCTCGATGTCTGATACTGTGATCATGTCATATTATACATTAGATACCTCTATGACTGATGCTGTGATCTTGTTATATTATACATTAGATACCTCTATGTCTGATACTGTGATCATGTTATATTATACATTAGATACCCCCATGTCTGATACTGTGATCTTGTTATATTATACATTAGATACCCCCATCTCTGATACTGTGATCTTGTTATATTATACATTAGATACCTCTATGTCTGATACTGTGATCATGTTATATTATACATTAGGTACCCCCATCTCTAATACTGTGATCATGTTATATTATACATTAGGTACCCCCATCTCTAATACTGTGATCTTGTTATATTATACATTAGATACCTCTATGTCTGATACTGTGATCTTGTTATATTATACATTAGATACCTCTATGTCTGATACTGTGATCATGTTATATTATACATTAGATACCTCTATGTCTGATAATGTGATCATGTTATATTATACATTAGATACCTCCATGACTGATACTGTGATCTTGTTATATAATACATTAGATACCTCTATGTCTGATACTGTGATCATGTTATATTATACATTAGGTACCCCCATCTCTAATACTGTGATCTTGTTATATTATACATTAGATACCTCTATGTCTGATACTGTGATCATGTTATATTATACATTAGGTACCCCCATCTCTAATACTGTGATCTTGTTATATTATACATTAGATACCTCTATGTCTGATACTGTGATCATGTTATATAATACATTAGATACCTCTATGTCTGATACTGTGATCATGTTATATTATACATTAGGTACCCCCATCTCTAATACTGTGATCTTGTTATATTATACATTAGATACCTCTATGTCTGATACTGTGATCATGTTATATTATACATTAGGTACCCCCATCTCTAATACTGTGATCTTGTTATATTATACATTAGATACCTCTATGTCTGATACTGTGATCATGTTATATTATACATTAGATACCCCCATGTCTGATACTGTGATCATGTTATATAATACATTAGATACCTATATGTTTGATACTGTGATCTTGTTATATTATACATTAGATACATCTATGTCTGATACTGTGATCATGTTATATTATACATTAGATACCTCTATGTCTGATACTGTGATCTTGTTATATTATACATTAGATACCTCTATGTCTGATACTGTGATCATGTTTTATTATATATTAGATACCTCTATCTCTGATACTGTGATCATGTTTTATTATACATTAGATACCTCTATGTCTGATAATGTGATCATGTTATATTATACATTAGATACCCCCATCTCTGATAATGTGATCTTGTTATATTATACATTAGATACCTCTATGTCTGATACTGTGATCATGTTATATTATACATTAGGTACCCCCCATCTCTAATACTGTGATCATGTTATATTATACATTAGATACCCCCATGTCTGATACTGTGATCATGTTATATAATACATTAGATACCTATATGTTTGATACTGTGATCTTGTTATATTATACATTAGATACATCTATGTCTGATACTGTGATCATGTTATATTATACATTAGATACCTCTATGTCTGATACTGTGATCATGTTATATTATACATTAGATACCTCTATCTCTGATACTGTGATCATGTTTATATTATACATTAGATACCTCTATGTCTGATACTGTGATCATGTTATATTATACATTAGATACCTCCTATCTCTGATAATGTGATCATTGTTATATTATACATTAGATACCTCTATGTCTGATACTGTGATCTTGTTATATTATACATTAGATACCTCTATGTCTGATACTGTGATCATGTTATATTATACATTAGATACCCCTATGTCTGATACTGTGATCTTGTTATATTATACATTAGATACCCCCATGCTCTGATACTGTGATCTTGTTATATTATACATTAGATACCCTCTATGTCTGATACTGTGATCATGTTATATTATACATTAGATACCCCCATCTCTGAATACTGTGATCATGTTATATTATACATTAGATACCTCTATGTCTGATACTGTGATCATGTTATATTATACATTAGATACCCCTATCTCTGAATACTGTGATCATGTTATATTATACATTAGGATACCTCCTATGTCTGATACTGTGATCATGTATATTATACATTAGATACCTCTATGTTTGATACTAGTGATCATGTTATATTATACATTAGATACCCCTATCTCTGATACTGTGATCATGTTATATTATACATTAGATACCTCTATTTCTGATACTGATGATCATGTTATATTATACATTAGATACCCCTATCTCTGATACTGTGATCATGTTATATTATACATTAGATACCTCTATGTCTGATACTGTGATCATGTTATATTATACATTAGATACCTCTATGTTTGATACTGTGATCATGTTATATTATACATTAGATACCCCTATCTCTGATACTGTGATCATGCTATATTATACATTAGATACCCCTATATCTGATACTGTGATCATGTTATATTATACATTAGATACCCCCATATCTGATACTGTGATCATGTTATATTATACATTAGATACCCCCTATCTCTGATACTGTGATCATGTTATATTATACATTAGATACCTCCTATGTCTGATACTGTGATCATGTTATATTATACATTAGATACCTCTATGTCTGATACTGTGATCATTGTTATATTATACATTAGATACCCCCATCTCTGATACTGTGATCATGTTATATTATACATTAGATACCTCTATGTCTGATACTGTGATCATGTTATATTATACATTAGATACCCCCTATCTCTGATACTGTGATCTTGTTATATTATACATTAGATACCTCTATGTCTGATACTGTGATCATTGTTATATTATACATTAGATACCTCTATGTCTGATACTGTGATCTTGTTATATTATACATTAGATACCTCTATCTCTGATACTGTGATCATGTTATATTATACATTAGATACCCTCTATGTCTGATACTGTGATCATGTTATATTATACATTAGATACCCCCATCTCTGATACTGTGATCTTGTTATATTATACATTAGATACCTCGATGTCTGATACTGTGATCATGTTATATTATACATTAGATACCTCTATCTCTGATACTGTGATCATGTTATATTATACATTAGATACCCTCTATCTCTGATACTGTGATCTGTTATATTATACATTAGATACCTCTATGTCTGATACTGTGATCATGTTATATTATACATTAGATACCCCCATCTCTAATACTGTGATCATTGTTATATTATACATTAGATACCTCTATGTCTGATACTGTGATCATGTTATATTATACATTAGATACCTCCTATGTCTGATACTGTGATCTTGTTATATTATACATTAGATACCTCTATGTTTGATACTGTGATCATGTTATATTATACATTAGATACCTCTATGTCTGATACTGTGATCATGTTATATTATACATTAGATACCTCTATGTCTGATACTGTGATCATGTTATATTATACATTAGATACCCTCTATCTCTGATACTGTGATCATTGTTATATTATACATTAGATACCTATATGTCTGATACTGTGATCATGTTATATTATACATTAGATACCTCTATGTCTGATACTGTGATCATGTTATATTATACATTAGATACCCCCATCTCTGATACTGTGATCTTGTTATATTATACATTAGATACCTCTATGTCTGATACTGTGATCATGTTATATTATACATTAGGATACCCCATCTCTAATACTGTGATCATGTTATATTATACATTAGATACCTCTATGTCTGATACTGTGATCATGTTATATTATACATTAGATACCCCCATGTCTGATACTGTGATCATGTTATATTAATACATTAGATACCTATCTTGATACTGTGATCTTGTTATATTATACATTAGATACATCTATGTCTGATACTGTGATCATGTTATATTATACATTAGATACCTCTATGTCTGATACTGTGATCTTGTTATATTATACATTAGATACCTCTATGTCTGATACTGTGATCATGTTTTATTATATATTAGATACCTCTATCTCTGATACTGTGATCATGTTTTATTATACATTAGATACCTCTATGTCTGATAATGTGATCATGTTATATTATACATTAGATACCCCCATCTCTGATAATGTGATCTTGTTATATTATACATTAGATACATCTATGATCTGATACTGTGATCATGTTATATTATACATTAGGATACCCCATCTCTGAATACTGTGATCATGTTATATTATACATTAGATACCCCCATGTCTGATACTGTGATCATGTTATATTATACATTAGATACCCATCTCTTGATACTGTGATCTTGTTATATTATACATTAGATACCTCTATGTCTGATACTGTGATCATGTTATATTATACATTAGATACCTCCTATCTCTGATACTGTGATCATTGTTATATTATACATTAGGATACCTCTATGTCTGATACTGTGATCATGTTTTATTATATATTAGATACCTCTATCTCTGATACTGTGGATCATGTTT
>JACEFZ010015466.1:0-27461 GCA_014155875.1 Cepaea nemoralis
ATTTTCTTTTTTTTAGAGCTTTTCCTTTTTATTTTCGTTTCTCATTATATTTTCAGCGTACAGGTTAAACAAATAGGGTAACAGCACGCAGTACAAGTAAAATCTGTTTATTGAATAAAATGCTGTGGAGATAAAGCCAGTGAAGCAAATCTGAATACATGAAATTCAATAATTAAATCACGAGATAATGTCAATATGTCCAATATGGAACATGTAACTCCCAGTAGATCCACTAATGATTTCATTCAGTTAGCCACTGTGCCTAACCACAAGTTCTTCCTAAATTGTCTCTGAGCTACACAAGATATTATGTGAGTTTCCATGGAATTGTGAAAACGTTTGTAAAATTAAACAGTCTCTATACCAAATAAGAATTGAGGTTGTTCTAAGAATTGTTCTCAATTCATTAAATGTGATTGTTCTCAAGTTTGTATAAGTTCACTGAGTACAGTTGAATTTATTCCTTTGATTACATTTGATGGTATGATAGGACTGGTCTGACATGCTGGCTGTTGAAAGATTACCTAGAACACTTAGCACTAAGGTCTCTGGGAAGCTATTAGGTTGGCAGCTCCTCGGTGAATCGTTTTCTAATAACTAATGCTGGGTAACTAACCACTTGACACAGTGCAAGAATCCCTAATTAGTTCTCCAGCTGATTATTGGCATTGGTTCTGGTATAGTTTCTTCCCCACTCATCAGTCTGTCCATCCATTAGATACGTTGGCAATATATCTGCAATATTTCTGAGATAATCTGCAATATTTCTGAGATAATCTGCAATATTTATGAGATAATCTGCAATATTTCTGAGATAATCCGCAAAATCTCAGCGATAATCTGCGATATTCTGCGATTTTCTGCGAGCACCGTCTTCCTCACCTGACACGTATCTGTTCACAGAGGCAATCCAACATGAATCAGGCAAGGGGCATACTAGTTCTAGAAACTCCATTATGAAAAACACAACCGGCTTCCATGAGGGTCTAACTGTAAGTGCCAAATCAAGGCGTTCTTCTTCCCAATAGCCCTTGCGGCGACGCTACTCTTGTTAGGTCAACCAATGGTTTTACTAGATTCGAACACCTGACCTGTCCATCAATGTGTGACACGGCTATTATTAGCAGCGATGCCACATTCCTAACATTCCCGTGCTCTCTTGTGCGGACACTTTTGTAGAAAACTGTGTTTTGAAGTAGTGATGTGCAATGGTGTAACGAACTGAGGGCGCAAAATGCGACACGCTGGATCTCTTTCATGTCGGCCAGTAGCTTCTCATTGTCGCTGGTTGGTGCTGGTGTCTGCAGTGCCTTGACTTGCTTCTTCAGCTCGTCTATTTGGTTCTGCAGTTGATCTCTTTCAGCTTGTGATATACCCGTCTCCATCTCGCACCTCCGCATTGCTTCTTTATATGGTGTCTTTGTTGTAGTGGCGAGCTTTAAGGCGTCTCTATGTCTTTGGAGGTATGGACAGCCCAGGTATCTTGCTGCATGCTTGCCCAGGAAGTTGGCGCATTTTCATTTGTTGTTGGGTGCTCGGAAGTCCGTGTCCAGCTTGGCCAGCGGACACACCTTGAAGACGTGGTGATCAGCGCAGTAGCGGCGTATTTCCGTCTTACTGCAACATGTTACTCTGCTGTGGCCGGCCCTCTGGCATCTGGAATATTCGGTGATACGTGGTATAAATCCTTCAGGCTGTTGAATTTTCTGGTTTATAGATACCTGGCGTGGTATCTCGCTGCCCTCAGTCGTCACCACCGCTAGTGTCGTAGGAATCTTTGAATAAGTCAGGATCCGCTCCGTCTTCAAGATTCTGATGTTGAGATTTTCTTACTGTAGCTGCTTCTGGATTTCTCCGTCTGACAGCTCCACCTGAATCCGCTTGACAACCCATCGGACTGTTTTTGAGTCGGTGTTCCCGGCTCTGGTGTCTTTCTCCTCCATCTTCTCTGCTGTCTTGGGTCTTGTCAGTGGTGTGCTGTAAATCTTCTCCCTCGCGGTAGCTTCAGTAGTAGCTGCAGCTTCAGGTTCTTTGATGCAGCTAGCATGCAGGCTCTCTACGTTCGTCTTCTTGACGGTCTTGTTGGCTCCCACGCTGCATGTTTTGGTTGCCACGTGTCTTTTGGTGTTCTTGTGACGTGCCATTCCCCCCCCCCCCCCCCCCCATATCGGCTTCTTGACTTGTTCATGTGACTTGCTTGTCAACGCTCGCAGTTGCGAAATGACGACTGATCGTCTGCAAATAAAAATTCATTTATTCGTCGAATCACTTGTTTCATCTGAAGTAACGAGTTCTAAATTTTCGGAATCTGTTTTGTCAAGGCTTGCTTCTTTGGATATTCTGTCCATGTAGATATTAAATAGCAGAGGAGAGAGGTAACATCCTTGTCTCACTCCTGTATTGACTGTGAACATATTTGATATACCTTCTTGTGTTCTTACTGCACTTCGGCTTGAGTGGTACATGGCTATGATGTTTTCTAGCAATTGTCCTGGTACGCAGTGATCAGTTAGTTAGTTAGTTAGTTAGTTAGTTAGTTAGTTAGTCTTTCCTCTTGAGCCTAAGGCGGCGCATAGGGCAGAAGACCAGTGACCAGTACCGGAAAGAAATATCTTTGATGGCTGGGACATGTGGACGGAAGGTGGGGATCAGTATGGGTTCATTATTGGGAGGTCGCGTTTTCTTGCCGAACGACTTGTCGCAAAACACGTGTTATAAGATAAACTGCTGGAGACAGAATGTGCTCTGGGTACGCCCGGTTAGTAGTGTTAAATATTGTCTCGTGTGATACGTTTTATATTGTCTAATGTGATATGTTATATCCTGTCTCATGTGATATGTTATATGTTGTCTCATGTGATATGTTATATATTGTCTCATGTGATATGTTTTGCAATATCTCATGTGATATGTTACATATTGTCTTCCCAGAAGTAGCAGTGCTTAAGTGACATAATAGGTCACGAGAGACATTTTATTTTCTGTGGCGATTTCAACGCTAAAGGCAGACCATGGGGAAACATTTCCTCCAACACACAGGGGGAGGAGCTCGAGACTGCACTTGAAACCATTGACTCGGTTTGTATCAACAGTGGCTTTGTGACCAGGACAGCAAGCCATCCAGGCGATGAGGATAGTGCTATTGACCTGGTGCTGGTTTCTCCTTAACTCACTACAGTGTCTAAATGGGGTGTCCTAGGACATTACGGCAGCGACCACCACCCTTACAGCATATTGGTGGAGAAAGGCAGAACCAGGCAGCACAAGCTAACGGTCAAGACTTTCCAGTCTGACAGTACAGGGCAAGATGTGGTGAGTAAAATAAGACGTGACAAGCGCAGAAAGCTTCAGTGCAGGAAAAAAAGCTGGGAGCAGCCACCTTGGTGGAATTTCGAGGTGGAGAAGGCTTGGGTTGATCAGCGTAGTGCTGTAAGGATATGGCAAAATGCCAAGAAGAACAGAGCTGGTCATCCTAGTCCCTGCATGCACTTAGAAAGAGAGATGCACACAAAATTAAGCTATTTAAAAAAACTGGTCAAGGTGGTTTAAAGTGAAAAATGGGCAGAGGTGTGTCAAAGAGTAAGCACTGACAAGTCACTGAAATTGTTCTGGCGACTACATAAAAGCATGAGTGGGGTAGTCACGAATAAGAGCACTTCTGACCTCATCTGGCAGAAGACTGACGTGGACAAGGGCAAAGCCCTCTTTGAACGCTATCTAGAGCAGAGCAACCAGACAGACATGGAAGGCCGAAATCTTGTCAAGGAGGTCACCTCAGGCAATTGCAAGGCCCAGAACACTTCGGATGAAGACACAGTGACAGTGAAAGAAATCAAGGCTGTGCTTCGACGATCAAAAAACATCGCTCCAGGGCCTGATGGCATAAGATACGACGACATCAATAGGTGTAACGACAATGAGCTAGAAGAACTAGCAGACATGTACAACAACAGCATAGGGAGTGCTAGCATGAAGGAGGAGTGGCTACACAGCTATCTAATTCCCTTGCCGAAGCCTGGCAAATACCACACAAAAATTCAGGGATATCGAGTTATAACCATGCATAATACAATAGGCAAGCTGCTGGAGAAGGTAATTGCCAGGAAAATATCAAACCTGCTGGAGAGGCAAGGTGTTTTCTCACCTACCCTGGGTGGGTACCGTCCAAAAAGAGAAACCTGGACCAATGCAGCAGTTTTGTCTATGAAGGTTTCCCCTCAGGCATTGAAACCTTTGCTGCAGCGATTGATCTTGATTACGCGTACAACAGAGTACCATTGGATTTTTTAATGCTTCAGCTTCTTGAACTCAAAATAAGTCCATTCCTCCTTAGTTGGATCGCTGCAGCCCTCTTCCAAACGGAAAGTAGTTTTTATATGTGGCAGTTGGACTTCGGAACCAACAACAATATATCCTGGCCTACCACAGAGATCACCATTATCTCCAGTACTATTCAACGCCTACACAGTGAGAACCACCAGTGAGCAGATCACTGGACGTGGTAGCACATTGTCGTACGCCGATGATGTTTGAGTGTATCGTCAGGGTAAGGATAGAGAGCAGGTTGCTGTGGAACTACAAACCGAACTCAATCGCATAAGTACTTGGTGTGATGAAGCTGAGGTAATGGTCAACCTAACAAAGGCAACAGTCACTTGGTTCTCGTTAAATAATCATATTGTCAACACTCCAACACCAACTGTAAAGCTGTGTTCAGAGACGGTGGAAAGAACGCAGGCAATGAATTACCTGGGGATACGGTTTGATCGAAGCCTTGCTTATAATGAGCACATAGACCAGGTGATAACCATGGCCAAGCGGGGTTTGGCTGCGATGCGGGTGATGGCGGCTGAAAACTGTGAGCAGCGCCATCTCTGTCTTCTGTACGAGGGGCTGGTCATGTCTGTTTTTGAGTACGCAATGGCAATCCTGACTCTCAGCCGTAAGCAGATAGAAAGGATGGAAAGGATACAGAATGAAGCTATGCGCATTATTCTTGGATGTACAAGAGATACAGCATGCAGGGCGATGCGCTACCTTCTTGATTTTCCAACCGTTGAAGACAGAATACAAGTTTGCAGAGCTCGCGCCTACCTCAGATTTAACGCAAACACACAACATCCACTGCATAGTGAAATTATGAAGGTGGAGGGCAGCAGGTTAAAAAGAGAACGGTCATGCTGGAATCGTTCTAGAGCTTAGGCATTTGATGGTATAGTTCTTACAATATAGCTCTTCACGTATGTTTATGGGTGTCGTAATTCACCTAATCACTGAGAGTACTCTAGCAGGTGTAGAGTCACACTGTTATATGTAACGGACTAAAAGTATCACAGTTTATAGTGTGGCTACTGGCCAATGTGATAAGAGTCATTCTACTGGCACATTTGTCTGCCGTGATAAAAGGTCAGCCACTATGTTATCGGTGCCCTTGATATGGCGAATTTCGAAGTCAAAGTCCTGAAGTAGAAGACACCATCCTTGTAACCTGTTTTTGGGCGACCCATGGTTAAGGAATAATAACGGCGAACTGTCTGTGAGGACCACAAAGTGGCTTCCCAAGAGGAACTTAGATAATCTCAATATACAGAACAATAGGCTCAAACACTCCAATTCTACTGTGGCATAACGAGTCTCCGCCTTCTTTAGTTTGCGGCTGACGTAGAGAATCGGGTGTCGTACGCCATCCACTTCCTGCATTAAACATCCTCCTATTGCGATAGCGCTCGCATCTGTGGTCAAAATAAAGGGTAAATTTATGTTGGGTAATCGTAAGACTGGTGGATTAGAAAAAATATGTTTCAACCTACACATTGCATCATCTAAGCTGGTACTTTTACAAATTTTTGATGGATGATCTTTAGTTAACATATCAGAAAAGTCTGAGGTGAGTTCTGCCCAATGTGGAATGAATTTAGAATAATAGTTAATCAGACCTAGTAAACTTCTAACCTGCTTCTTTGTGGTAGGCACTTCTAGATTAAGGATCTTGGAAACAATTGTATCATCAGTCAACAATTTTCCTTCATAAATTCTATGACCAAGGAAGTCTATTTGTGTATAGCCTATTTCATCCTTGGAAGGTTTGATAGTAAGTCCAAAAAGAGAGATTTGGTTGAAGACTTGTTTTAGGGTGAGTAAGTGAGAAGTCATATCAGAAGAATGGACGTATATATCATCAATATAAGCAACTACATCATTAATTCCGTGTAATAACAATCTTGTTAGTCTCACAAATGTGGCCGGTGCGTTCTTCAGGCCAAAAGGAAGATATAGCCATTCGTATAAACCGAGAGGTGTTGCGAATGCTGTTATATGTCTACAAGAAGGGTGTAGTGGAACTTGCCAATATCCTTTCGCTAAATCTGTCTTAGAAAATAAGGATGATTGAGCCATATCTAAAATAAGATCTTCACAACTGTTCATAGGCTCTGCATCCGTTGTTGTTCTGGTATTTAATATTCTATAGTCGATGCACAAGCGGATTGTCTGGTCTTTCTTTTTCACCAAGACAATAGGTGAAGAATATTGAGACATAGATTTTTGAATAATGCCATTCTTCTCTAAATCTAAAATTTCTTTATCTAAATTAGATCTGTAATGGAGAGGAATAGAATATGTTCTACATTTGACCGGTCTCAGATCTGTTAGCACAATTTAATGTGTTATTCTATCAGTGCGTCCAGGTTTGTTGGAAAAGATCGTCTTATAGTCGTCTAGGAGCGTCAAAATGTCCTGTCGCTGTTGTTGTGTCAAAGTGTCAGAGATATGTATGTCCTTTATACTTCCGTCGTCAGTCATAATTGGCACAGGGATTTCAGTATTGTCCATGTCTGTCTGATTTATCACAGATGCTACAGTTTGTAAATTGTCTTCAATGTCATTGTCGTCGTCGTCGAGATCGATCGTCAATATGTCGTCAAATTTGTCGTCATTGTCAATATCACAGATTGTCGGTAATGTCCATATGTCTTCGTCGTTTTCGTCGTCGTAAGCGTGTGTCGTTAACGATGCTTCGTTTGTCGAGGTGTCATTCCGTTGGGAACTTGTCGTTTCGTCTCCGTCAACAGTTTGTTGCGTCTGTTTATTTGTCTCATTGTTCTGTCCAGCATAGTATGGTTTCAACATATTTACATGGAATAATTTCAACTTTCCATTTACAGAGAATGTAGTAGGGTTATTCCCCTTGACCAGTTTATGACATATATCACAAGATGTACAAAATGTTTTAATGTCTTGGTCGAACTTTGGCCAATAAAAATGGGTCAGGACAATTGCCCTGGTCAATTCGTATCCCATATAACCTCCAAAAGGGGAATCATGGGCTATTTTTAGCACTTTGTCTCGATGTGCTTGTGGTAAAACAATTTGCTGTGTCGTGGCCTGCTTTGTTGTGTAAAATCTAGTTAAGATGTTATTCTGTAGCCTAAATGTCCACGATGCGTTCTTAGTGACTTTTGGGTTAAGTCCTACTAATTTAAAGTATGGTGCAAGTGTTGTATCTGCTTTCTGTTCGTCACCAAAATTGATGTTAGTTGAGTTTGGCGCTACTATTTCTAATGATTCCTGCAGTTGGTCGGTGTTGGTTTTGTGGGTTGTCTGTCGTGTTATTGCGTTTGTGTGTTGTGTGTTTTGTTGCACATTTACAGGTTCGGTACTTGGTAGTTTGGTAGCATCCTCAATTCGAGGTTTTAATTCGGTCGTATCGTTTCTAGATTCGACCGCCCCTGCATTGTACACCTCGGTAAATTCTTTCTGAATTACCTCAGTGGTTGTCTCCCTTGGTATTTTGGCAGCTTGAGACAAGAAAGAATGGTGTTTCTCTTTTGCGTCGCTATTTGTGTGGTGGATAACGTGTCTTTGCTCCCACCTTTTGATTTCTCTTTCAGAGCATGGATGTATGTTGGGTAAATTACCAAGTATAATATCCGCAACTGGATTTTCAAGGATAGCACACAATACTTGCCCAGATATGAACGGTGTTTGAATTTCGACCAAAGCAAGGGGGTATTTCTCTATCGTACCTGAGAATGTGCGACACGTCACATGTTTGTCTGTGTAGTCTTTAGCGTCTATTAATGTTTTCTTAACCCCACAAAGCGTTGCGCCGGAATCACGAATTAACGTGCACTTTTTGTTGTTAACAAACCCTGTAAAAAAAACTAGCTTGCCTGTAGATGACAAAGCAGCGTTTGCTGATTCATTTGCAATTGGGACTATGTGACCACAATGTAGTGTTGTGTCCAGTTGGAACTTCGTACAGGTGTTGCACTTACTGTCTGTTATGGTGTTTATGATGTGTAGAGCATTCCCAAGCTCGCTTTCATTGTCGTGTTGATTGTCACATTCATTCAGTGACTCAAGCTCTTCGTCAGACGACGTTTCTACTAATGCAGCATTGGCCTGTTTCAATAACTTTCGGCCTTCACAATTCTTATTATAGTGACCCCAGCTATTGCAGAAATAACATTTAATTGCTCTGTGGTAAGCCATGCGTTTAGCTGTTTGCTTCTCCACCATCTTTTTGAGGTGTTGAGGGTAGGTGGGTGCTTTGTCGCACATCCCGTAACTGTCGTGATGGTAATTGCAATATTGGCATTGTAGTACTTTACCGACATTGGATCGTGGTTTAAATCTACTCTGTGATTGTTTGGAGTATTTGGTGTTCACTACTGCAGCTGCTGTATCATTGTGACTTATGTTGAGCTGAAAAATATCCCTATTTGCTGTGAAAAATGCATTCCCCTTTGCCTCTATTTCCTGAATGCTCTTACAGTCCATTTGTTTTAAGAACTTGGCAAAAGGTGTGGGGATGGTGCTAACTATTTTATCTATTATAATAAGCTCCTTAAGTTTATCATGGCTATTGTTGGTTTTAGCCGAGTTAATCCAATATGTGCATATGTCTTGGACTGTACTGACATAATCTATAAAGCTTTGGTTTGGTTGTGGAGATAATTTGGCAAATTGTTGTTGGTAACCTGCAGTGTCTAAAGAAAAATGTTGGAGAATGCGTTGTTTGAGGTACTCATAGTCTTTTCGCATTTCCTGTGGTATTGTCTCTATTACTTTTAGTGGTTCAAGCGCTAAGTTTCTCTTTAGGATAAATGCCCAATCTGATTTAATGATTTTATGATGAGACATGAGACATTCAAAATTTTCTAAGTAGGCGGAGATGGAATCTCCTGAACAGAAAGCCTTCACGAGACCTTTATATTTATTATATTTTTGTTCTTCTTCTTTGCTTCTTAACTTATTTATTGATATTTCTGTGTTTGGACTCCATTTCCATCTGTTTTAGTTTAATCTGTGTCTCGGCATTCAACTGGGCCTGTTTGGCGGCGGCCTCAAGCTCCATCTGTTTCTCCTGAGCCTGCAATTGTATTTTCTTCTCTTCAATTTGCAATTGCATTTTTTTTTCTTCTGCTTCAATTAGCATTTTCTTTTCTTCGGCCTCCATTTGCAATTTCTTTTCTTCGGCCTCCATTTGCAGTTTCCTTTCTTCTCGTTCTATCGCTCTTTCTTAACGGGCAATATTTTCTGCGTGCGTTTTCTGTGCCCATTCTGACAGTTTCTCTTCTTTATAACCTAACTTTATTCCTTGCTCAATGCATTTATCTAAACTAGACATTTTGTATTTTACTTGTTTGTTAAGTTTATAGAGTTAAATCCCTTAGAAAAATATGTTGTGTGGTCGAAAATTTGGTTAGCTCCCCTAATTATTAATGTTTAAATCGAAATGCAAGGTTATGTTGGTGATAAGGTCATGAATATGCAAAGAAATCAATATGATACAAAATAATACATTGATGAAACATGAGAAGTACAGCTTAGAAGTACAATGAGTATGAGGTGAAACTTAGCTTTTTAATTCAAGAACTCCTTGATGTTGTCTTGTACTCTCGTCACTGTTGGAAAGGTTTCATCGGTTGGACGCGGCACTTGTTGCGGAACAATCTGCTCGTGGAGCGAGAAAACATTAGTCACTGTCACAAAAAAAATGTCAAAATAGTAACATGTCGAAAAAAAAATTGTTTACAGAATCAAAATAATGAGGCACTGTGGAGGCAATGGTGAGACATTGCCGAGGGACTCAGATTACTTCTATTTTATCGCTAGATAGCTACTAGTTTTATGTAAACTTGTAACGTTAACAATTTCTTTGATTTAAACAAATCAATGTGTTACCAAAAATCAATGTTTTACCAAAAATCAATGTGATATGATTAAATAATTAATTTTACATGGCATTTAACAGGTTTTTAAGAAAACATTCTATGCCAAAACCGGAAAACTAGCCCCCAAAAAGCCTGTCATCATCTTACTCTTATCTAAATAACGGTTCGGGTTCATACAGGCAACAATACACTGTTCGCTAGGATATAGAACATTTATTGTATAAAGTGTACAGTTGGCGCAGTGGGTAAACAGTGGGTATTACATATCACAGATAGTTAAACATCAAACATATAGTTGTCATACAACAATCTAGCACACTGTCTCGCCTAAGTATATCTATGAATATCTATGAGTCCCTCTCAGGCAGGCCTTGTTGTCTCTCTCAAGTCCGTTTGTCCTCTGCCGGTCTCCGCGTGTCCTAACTCTTCACGGGCGGTAACTCTGTCCGAGTTCCTCGTGGACCCCGCATTAGGCGGGCCACATCAGTGTCCACGGAATCATGGACTTGGTGACCAGCTCTTTCGAGAAGGTTCTAGATTACTCGGGTCCTGCGCGACTCAGTGGTATCCCTTGGGCTGGAGTTGCAGCCCTCTATTATATATGAAAGTGAGGCGGTGACAGATGGGTCAAACCGAAGACTTTCTTCAACAGGTGTGTTCACTTGAGGACGTAGAATTTGGCGAGGAGTGGGTACAAGTGCCAACAGATTTCTGCACATCCTTTTCAGTTTGCATCCAACTAGATCAGGGGTGGCCAACCTTTTCAGCAGGCGGGCCAAATTTCAGAAATAATATTTCCTGCCGGGCCACCTAATTTTTCGTTTGTTAATTAAAGTAAACAAGCAAGCGTGCTACAGCTTAGACCACATAGCCGCTTCCCACTTCGCGGAGCGCAACATATACCGGCGGGCCGCATGCGGCCCGCGGGCCTCGTATTGGCCACCCCTGAACTAGATAGAAAATACAGACAAGAAAATCCGGCTGCTGTGCAGGCTGAAGTACAAGCGTTGATTTTCGAGAATTCGCTAGACGGTGATGCTGTCATCTACACAGATGGGTCGGTCGTCCGACATGTGAGAAGCTCATGGACCTTTACGGCTCGGGTCGGCGGGAGAATTGTGAAGGAGGACTCTGGTGCTTTCACTGAAACTACAAGTAGCCTGACTATGGAAGTCAAGTAAGTAAAGCAATAACATGGCTCGAGACACAGAGATTCACTAGGGCATGTTTCCTTGGCGACTCAATGAACATGATCAAGAGGATAGAGGTGGGGTGGATCCGAAGAGAATGATTGTTGTCTCTGGAGCGGTCTATACTGGCAAAGAATAGCTTCATCTTCGTGCCAGGGCATGCGGGAGAACAAGGAAATGAGCGGACTGACAAGCTCGCAGGTGAGGCTACTGTGGAGGGCGGACGCGCCATGGACCAGGCTGACATTCTGAATGCTCTACGAGAAGTGAGACTTTTGCGAGAACCAAGTGATGACTGTGAATCTACAACCATGGCCAGACTGCGGGAGCAGCAAATTAAAAGAGGGGTGGCCAAACAAGAACACTACGCAGGAAGCCAAAGAAGATTGATAAACCAACATAGAACTGGCGTCGTTAGCCGCTACACGCTGCGGGATTTGCTGAGGAGGGGATCCGAGCACTTATGGACTGAATGGTTCGATGTGCGATGAGAAAGATCTGTCGACTAACTAACTAACACACTAACTAACTAACTAACTAACTAACTAACTAACTAACTAACTAACTAACTAACTAACTATGTGATATGTTATATATTGTCTCATGTGATATGTTATATATTGTCTGATGTGATATGTTATAGATTGTCTGATGTGATATGTTATATTGTATCATGTGATATGTTATATATTGTATCATATGATGCGATATATATATATATATATATATATATATATATATATATATATATATATATATATATATATATATATATATATATATATATATATATATATATATATATATAATTGTATCATGTGATATGTTTTATATTACATTCATTGGCACCTTGCCTTCTTGACAGACGATAGTTTGTGCTTTAAAAAGGCATAATAACTTTTACCTATGGCGGTAGCGAATGTGACTGATAAGGCCAATTTGCGCTGTAAATGTCCGTTCACAGTGGGTGCATGTGAACACGTGGTCATTTCCACCATCATGCACCATCTTACGTCTCACACGCTCGGTGTGTGACTTATCTGCAATAATTTTCTCCTTTGTCTTTATTCCATTTCTGATGTTTGCCCTCCATGCAACACGTTCAGCGGCGACTTGCTCCCAATGTGCATTATCAATGCCTGTATCAATCATGTCCCGCTTACACACATCTTTGTATCGTAGTAGAGGCCGACCCTGAGATCTCTTACCCATCTGTAATTCACCAAAAAAGATGTCCTTTGGTATTCTACCATCATCCATCCTCCTAAGATGTCCTATCCATCTAAGTCTACGAAGACTGAGCATGGAATAAACCGTCACACAACCTGATCTTTCCAATACTTCAGTATTTGTGATTTTGTCTTGCCACTTAATACCAAGAATTCTTCGCAGACACCGCATATGAAAGCTGTTTAAACGTTTCTCTTGGTGTGAGTAAGTTGTCCAGGTTTCACTGCCATAAAGAAGAGTACTAAGGACACAGGCTTGATAGACAAGGACTTTTGTTTTGGCAGTAAGCTTCCTGTTCTCCCAGACTCTTTTTCTTAACCTGTTCATTGTTGTTGCTGCCTTACCAATCCGGATGTTGATTTCCTGATCTAGGGATAATTTGCTATTTACCACTGATCCTAGATATGTAAAATGGTCTACCATCTCTAGTTCGGCGTCGTCAATAAAGATTGATGGTACCCCATGTGCACCTTGTGACATAATCTGTGTCTTCTTTTTGCTAATTGTTAAACCAAATTCAGAACAAGCATTGGAGAATGCAGATAGTAGACATTGCAATTCTTCCTCAGAGTGGGTCGTAACTGCAGCATCATCTGCAAAAAGCAACTCTCTGATCAGTACCCTCCTAATTTTGGTCTTGGCCTTCAATCTCTGAGCATTGTAGAGGCCGCCATCTGAGCGTGAGTGAATGTATATACCACCATCCTGATCACGAAAGGCATATTTCAGTAGAAGTGAAAAGTATATTCCAAAGAGGGTGGGAGCTAGTACACAACCTTGCTTAACTCCACTCTTGATTTCAAACTCTTCAGAAGTTGCACCATCAAACTTGATTATACCCTTCATGCCTGTGTGGAACGATTCCACAATGGACAGAAGAGTTGGTGGGCAGCCAATCTTCTTTAGTGCCTTGAACAGACCCTCACGACTGACCAAATCAAATGCCTTTGTGAGGTCGATGAAGGCAATAAACAGTGGTTGATTCTGTTCACGGCATTTTTCTTGCATTTGTCGCAATGAGAATATCATATCAATGGTAGACCGGTTCTGTCGAAAGCCACACTGTGATTCGGGGTAGACTTGATCTCCTAGGACTTGAAGTCTGCGCAGAACAATTCTGGCAAATACTTTTCCAACAATACACAGAAGTGAGATACCCCTATAGTTGTTGCAGTCGCTCCGATCGCCCTTGTTCTTGTACAGTGTTATGATGCTTGAATCTTTGAAATCCTGTGGGACTTGTCCTTCTCGCCAGCATAGCTCTATTAGCTGGTGGATCTGTAGAGTGAGTGTGTCTTGCCCACTCCTGATAACCTCTATTGGAATCCCATCCTTACCTGGAGCCTTGCCAGATGCAAGTTCATTTATAGCACACTTAACTTCTGTTATGGTGGGAAGTGTGTCCAGGTGGTCAAGAGTTGGTAGAGCCTCTATGGCGTTGAGGGCATCATCCGCTAGTTTGGTCTCACTTGAGTAAAGCTCCAAATAGTGCTCTACCCATCTGTCCATCTGTTGTTTCTTATCAGTGATGATTTCTCCAGTCAAGGTTTTCAATGGTGCACTTCTTTTGATCACTGGACCACAGGCTTTCTTTATTCCTTCATACATGCTTCTTATGTTTCCCTTATCACTTGCGATTTGAATGGACTCACATAACTTGATCCAATAATCATTCGCACACTGCCTGGCAGCCTTTTGCACATCCTTCCTAGCTTGCCTTAGCTCACTCAGAGTGTTACGCGTTGGTCTTTCCTTGTTTCTTAAGAGAGCTATCTTCTTCTTATCAATCAAGGGCCGCAAACCAGTCCTGCCTCTTATGATCCACAGTGCCGTAAACCACTACGGCAGTTTTATAAAGAGTTTCCTTAAGATGACCCCACTTTTAATTTACTGTACAATTTTCTGGTGTATCAGTGAAAGCGTCTTCTAGTTGCTGTTGAAACTGAAAGCACTTTTCAGGATCGTGAGTGTTAATAATATTAATCCTGGGGCTAGATTTGTGTTTAGCTGTGTAGATTCTCTTTGGTCTCAGTCTAACCCTTGCAACAACCAAAGAATGATCCGTATCACAGTCAGCACTGTGGTAACTTCGAGTCAATGATATATGGTTCAGATGTTGTCTCCGTGTGATGATGAAGTCCAGCTGATGCCAATGGCCGGATCTTGGATGTTTCAATGTGAACTTATGTATCTCTTTTGTTTTAAAAAAGGAGTTTGTAATACATAGGTCATTACTGGTGCAATTCTCCAGCAGCCTTTGCCCATTTTCATTCATGCGACCGATGTTGTATTTTCCAAGGCACACTGGCCATGAACTCGAGTCCTTGCCCACACGAGCATTGAAATCACCGAGCATATAAATGTAGTTAGAATTTGGAACTGCCTTGATCACGGAGTCTTAACTCCTCATAGAAAGAGTCCTTCACATCATCAGAGGAATCGAGTGTCGGTGCATATGCAGTAATAATGGTGGCAAAACCACAATCAGTTATCAGTTGGGGTATCTTCATTGCACTCCGGACAGGTCAATACCTGCTCAGATCCTGCCCTCAGCATATTCATTAGCGTCCGGTGGCTAATAGTGCCAGTTCTGTGTTGGTTGACGAGGCACCTCGTTTTCCCGATGTACCTCTCGTGTCTGGTCGTGCCGATTCTTACTCCCACATCGTTCATCCTGGACAGCGATGGGGATTCACTGACGTCAAAGTCCTCTGTTCTCGCCATATCTTTGAGGACGCTTATAACATCGGCACAATCAATGGGCTGGCCATCTACAGAGGGTGCAGAGCCAGCCAATTTATCAGCTCGTTCATTTCCCACGACTCCCGCATGTCCCGGGACGAAGATGAAGGTGACTTTACGGATAACAGACTTCCACAGCTACTCAGTCCACTGTCTACGTACAGATCTAGCTTCGACCTTCTGAATCATGCTCATTGAGTCACTTAGTACACACACGGTGGTATAATGCTGTGATTCCAGCCATATGAAAGCCTGTGTAACTGCCATCACCTCCATCGTCATGCTGCTCGTGGTCATAGAGTGAGCACCACTGGATTCTTGAACGGTTCGGCCATATGAACGGGCTGTAAATGCCCACGCACTTCTCTGCTGCTTTACAACAGATCCATCTGTATAGATGAGCACTTCGGGGCTATCTGAGTGTTCATAGATGAGCGCGTTGACTTCTGCATAGACAGCGACAGGGTTCTGCTCTCTGCACCGTCTTTCAAGTGTGATAATGCAGGAGAAAGTGCACTTAAAAGCTGGAGGCACCGGCACCCATTCCTTGCCGGGGTTGATGCTGGTAAGACTGCAGATCTGTCTGACGACATCTTCCGCCCGACCCATCCATGATTTGCCTCTCTTTAGCCTGTCACCCTTTTCTCTGAATATAGCGTCATGCAGAGGGTGCTGCTCATCTGCACTTATTTTTAAGTATGCACGAGCTCTCAAGACCTTGATCCTGTGGTTCATTGTCGGGAATTCAAGGAGGTATCTCATCGCTACACAGCTGGTGTCTCTCGTGCAGCCCAAAATGATGCGCATGGCCTCGTTTTGTACCTTTTCAAGTCTTCCAATCTGTGTAGGGCTGACAGTGAGGATGGCCAGGGCATACTCGATGCGTGAAACCACCATTCCTTGGAACAGAAGTATTAGCAGTCTTTGTTCGATATTGGCAGTCGCCATGACTCTTATTGCTGACAAACCTTTTCGAGCTTTCATTATAACATAATCGATATGACCACAAGAGGTTGCCAAGCGCAGGGATAATAGTCTTTCATTTCCTCTTGCTGAAATTTCAATCATTCCCAGTAGCGAATTCTTCACTGCAAAGCCCACACTGTGTTGCCTTGTTTCTGCATGCCCTCTACCCTTCCAAAAAAAGGTGTAATTGTTTTCCCTGAGTGACCCTTCCTCAGCGAGGCGAGTCTCCTGCAGGCCAGCAATATAAATGTTAAGACGATTGAGTTCGGCATCAATCACAGCCGTTTTTCTCACATCGTTAATATTGGTCAAGTCAGTGGAAAATCCTGGACACATGGTTCTCACGTTCCAGGTTGCAATCCGCAGCTTGAGGTTTCTATTTTTATTTTAATTTGAACCTGGTGCATTGGTTTTACAGCCTGCGATTCAGATGTTGTCCTAGCCCCAAGCACCCACTGAAGCAGGCAGGCTGTGGCGGATCAGCACCCAATTGGCCGGGAGCTGCCCAGCTTGAGGCGGGCGGTAGCTGATCAGTGACACCTGTAGGTGTCTCCCACCGTCAGAGGCAACGCGTGGCGCCCCATGTCTACGCCAATTGACAGGGACTTTTAACCCGTTACAGTTACCTCTGGCTTTGATTCCGAGACCAGTTAAGACCAGGGATGGAGTTATTGCCTCTCCATAGCACAAAGCCTTGGCTAAAATATAAAGATCATGTATTGCCCATGCAGCATGATCCCTCTCTTGGCCTGCCTAGTTCACTCCAGAGGAAAGGTAACACCCCTACATCTGGAACAAGACAAGTTGCAGAAGCTGCCGGATCAGCAAAGCAATGCTCTAATTGTCCGCCTGTCGGAGCTTCGATCCTAGACCAGCCGCCAACGAAGGCTTAGGGCCTGGTCTACCCTGCCATGGCATTTTGTCTTTAGCTTGCAATTCCTCGCACCAGGGTAAGGCGTGCACCCTCCTAATTGCGCTCTTCCGCCCGAAGCCGTTGGAACAATGTGGCGTGTCGGGTTTGGTAAGCGCCGCCCAACGTTCGGCGCTAACAGAAAGCAGGTAGTACCGTCTACTGTTATACGGTAGCTCAGTCATATCTGACTAAGACCTGACACACTATTGTATTATGTGATATGTTATATATTGTATCATGTGATATGCTATATATTGTCTGATGTGATACGTTGTGTATTGTATCGTGTGATATGTTATATATTGCCGTATGTGAATTGTTATATATTGTATCATGTGATATGGATGTATTATATCATGTGGTATGTTATATATTGTCTCATGTGATATGTGTTACATTGTATTGGGTGATATGTCATGTATTGTCTCATGTGATATGTTATACATTGTCTCATGTGATATGTTATATATTGTTTGATGTGATATGTTATATATTGTATCTTGTGTAGGTTATGATAGGTGATATTGCCTCATGTGATATGTTACATAATTTCTGATGTCATATGTTATATATTGTCTGATGTGATATGTCATATATTGTCTCAAGTGATCAGTTACATATTGTCTCATGTGATATGTGTTACAATGTATTGGGTAATATGTCATGTATTGTCTCATGTGATATGTTATACATTGTCTCATGTGATATGTTATATATTGTTTGATGTGATATGTTATATATTATATCTTGTGATATGTTATATATTGCCTCATGTGATATGTTATATATTGTCTGATGTCATATGTTACATAATTTCTGATGTGATATGTCATATATTGTCTCAAGTGATCAGTTACATATTGTCTCCAGTGATGTGGTATATACTGTCTCAAGTCACATGTCATGTACTGTCTTATGTGACCAGTTATTTATTGCGTCTTGTGAACTGTTGATCTATCTTTGATGCAACTGGTTCTAGTTTGCTATTCCTTCTATTGTATGAACCAGCCTATTATCTGTTAATCGTTGATTAATGTGCTATTTGCACGCTATAATTCGACGATGCATGCCCGTGTTGTGTGACTTCAGTTCTGTTCTGTTGCCAACAGGGCAAACCATCATATTCAGTGCCGACCTAAGCCAGGACCAAATTATTAAAGAAAATACAGTGGTGGTTTTCAACAACGTCATCCTCAACCACGGAAAAGCTTACAACAACAACACGGGCATCTTCACCGCACCAGTGGTAATTTTCTGTTAGACATTGTCTACGTACTTTGAGTTTCTCGTCAACGGTAGCATTCTGCATGCCACCATCTATGTAATTCACATCTCACCAACTGTAGCATTCTGCATGCCACCATCTATGTAATTCACATCTCACCAACTGTAGCATTCTGTGTGCCACCATCTATGTAATTCACATCTCACCAACTGTAACATTCTGCGTGTCACCGTCTATGTAATTCACATCTCACCAACTGTAGCATTCTGCATGCCACCGTCTATGTAATTCACATCTCACCAACTGTAGCATTCTGCATGCCACCGTCTATGTAGTTCACATCTCACCAACTGTAGCATTCTGCATGCCACCGTCTATGTAATTCACATCTCACCAACTGTAGCATTCTGCATGCCACCGTCTATGTAATTCACATCTCACCAACTGTAGCATTCTACATGCCACCGTCTATGTAATTCACATCTCACCAACTGTAGCATTCTGCATGCCACCGTCTATGTAATTCACATCTCACCAACTGTAGCATTCTGCATGCCACCGTCTATGTAATTCACATCTCACCAACTGTAGCATTCTGCATGCCACCATCTATGTAATTCACATCTCACCAACTGTAGCATTCTGCATGCCACCATCTATGTAATTCACATCTCACCACTTGTAGCATTCTGCATGCCACCATCTATGTAATTCACATCTCACCAACTGTAGCATTCTGAATGCCACCATCTATGTAATTCACATCTCACCACTTGTAGCATTCTGCATGCCACCATCTGTGTAATTCACATCTCACCAACTGTAGCATTCTGCATGCCACCATCTATGTAATTCACATCTCACCACTTGTAGCATTCTGCATGCCACCATCTATGTAATTCACATCTCACCAAGTGTAGCATTCTGCATGCCACCGTCTATGTAATTCACATCTCACCAAGTGTAGCATTCTGCATGCCACCGTCTATGTAATTCACATCTAACCAAGTGTAGCATTCTGCATGCCACCGTCTATGTAATTCACATCCCATCAACTGTAGCATTCTGCATGGCACCGTCTATGCAATTCTCATCTCACCAACTGTAGCATTCTGCATGTCACCGTCTATGTAATTCACATCCCACCAACTGTAGCATTCTGCATGCCACCGACTATGTAATTCACATCTCACCAACTGTAGCATTCTGCATGCCACCGTCTATGTAATTCACATCTCACCACTTGTAGCATTCTGCATGCCACCATCTATGTAATTCACATCTCACCAAATGTAGCATTCTGCATGCCACCATCTATGTAATTCACATCTCACCAACTGTAGCATTCTGTGTGTCACCGTCTATGTAATTCACATCTCACCAAATGTAGCATTCTGCATGCCATTATCTATGTAATTCACATCTCACCAACTGTAGCATTCTGTGTGTCATCGTCTATGTAATTCACATCTCACCAACTGTAGCATTCTGCATGCCACCATCTATGTAATTCACATCTCACCACTTGTAGCATTCTGCATGCCACCATCTATGTAATTCACATCTCACCACTTGTAGCATTCTGCATGCCACCATCTATGTAATTCATATCTCACCAACTGTCCCATTCTGTGTGTCACCATCTATGTAATTCACATCTCACCAACTGTAGCATTCTGCATACCACCATCTATGTAATTCACATCATCTCACCAGCTGTAGCATTCTGCATAACTCCATCTATGTAATTCACATCATCTCACCAACTGTAGTATTCTGCATGCCACCATCTATGTAATGCACATCTTACCAACTGTAGCATTCTGCATGCCACCATCTATGTAATGCACATCTTACCAACTGTAGCATTCTGCATGCCACCATCTATGTAATGCACATCTGATCTCTATCTATACCTGTAACATTTCACGGAATACAGTCTTCCTTTTTGTATCATCTATGTAATGCACATCTTATCTCTATCTAAGCCTGTAACATTTCACAAACTATATTGTGTTTGTTAGCATCTATGTAATTCACACCTTATCTCTGTCTATGCCCGTAGCTTTTCACAAACTGTAGTCTTGTGTTTAGTAACATCTATGTAATTCTTTTCTTATCTCTGTCTATGCCTGTAACATTTCACAAACTGTAGTCTTGCGATAGGCATTATCTATGTAATTAGCATGTTATCTCTATCTAAGCCTGTATGTTTGGTATTATCAATGTAATTCACATCTTATCTCTATCTTAGCCTGTAATATTTCACAAACTGTAGTCTTATCATTGGTATTATCTATGTAATTCACATCTTATCTCTGTCTATGCCTGTAACATTTCACAAACTGCAGTGTTGTGTATTTTAGCATCTATGTAATTCCTCTAAAAGTACTGGAGAGTTTTGGTCAGAGACCATAACTTTATGAAGGGAAAATCCCAACTGCACCTCCCCGCGGTAGAGGATGGAAACACACCACGGTGTGGCTAACACAGCTCTGGGGACCGAGTATTCACCGGAATAAGAGGACAACTCTGCAGCTGAGCAGAGCAGGGCATTCACTTGTCCTGACAGTCGGAAATGGCTGTCAAAGGCAGAGGTAAAAAGACCACCATGTGAATGTGGAAGGCAAGGGGAAACCACCACATTATCTTCCCAAGACTTCATGGCAAAACATATATCAAAGTTAGTGAAGGACATTAATGGCTGTCTTAGGGCATCCTCGTCCCGTAGGGACAGTCATGAGCCACAGGTGACACCAGACCGTCATCCAGCTACTGATGGCAAAGTCTTAACTAAAATAAATAAATTTAGAGTAGGAACATGGAATGTTAGGACATTAAATGAGCTAGGAATGTTGACCAATGTTCTAAGAGAGATGGATAGCATGACAATGAATATACTAGGCGTTAGTGAGATGAGATGGAAGGGATCACGCAAAATTATAGCTGACAATCACACAATAATTTATTCTGGAGGGGATACACATGAAAAAGGTGTAGGAATAATATTAGACGAAAAAACAGCCAAGTCAATTAATGGATACTGGTGTATTTCAGATAGAGTTATTATGGTAAAAATCAAAGGCAAACCAATAGACATAAATATTATACAAGTATATGCACCAACAGCAAGCAGTAGTGATGAAGAAATACAACACTTTTACGACGAAATAGAAATGGCGATGGCTCAAATTGGATCACAAGAAATAAAGATAATACTTGGTGATTTTAATGCAAAAGTAGGAAAGGGAAAAATGGAGGATGTAGTGGGGAATTATGGTTTAGGTACAAGAAATGAAAGAGGTGAAAAGCTTATAGAATGGACAAATATAAATGATATGATAATTGGAAACACATGGTTTACACACCATAAAAGACGACTGTACACATGGATAAGCCCTGATAAGAAAATACGCAACCAAATTGACTACATACTAATTAATAAAAGATTTAGAAATGCTTTAATTAATGTAAAGACAATGCCTGGTGCTGACTGTAATAGTGATCATGTACCACTATGTGGACAAATAAAAGTAAGATTAAAGAGAGGGAAAAAATGGTTAAGAACATGAGACTTATTAAAGAGGTTCTGAAAATAGATAAAGAAATGCAAGAACAATGCAGAGTGACTGTGAAAAATAGGTACAATGCAATAACTAAAATACAGAATATAGATGAACAATGGGAAATGTTAAGGGACTCCATTCATCTAACTAGCAAAGAAGTATTACCGCAGAGAGGCAAAATAGCTAAGAAAAAATGGATGAATGAAGATATCTTAAAACTGATGGACAAAAGAAAACAGAGTAAAAATGACAAACAAGAATACGCTAAGATAAATAAAGAAATAAAAGATAAATGTGGGAAGGCTAAAGAAAGTTGGTTAAACGAGCAATGCAAAAAAAATTGAATTAAATTCCATTAAAGATACAAAAAATATGCACAGACAAATCAGTGAGCTTACAGGAAGAAAAATAAGAATAAATACATGGTGTTTGAAATCAAAAACAGGAAAGATAATATTAGAGGAAGATGCTATAATGAAGAGGTGGAATGAGTATATAAGAGAATTATATGAAGGAGAAAGGGAAGAATTAACAGAAGATAGTAACTTAGAAGGTCCACCTATTCTGAAAGAAGAAGTCGCTGACGCTATGAAACGTATGAAGAAACGAAAAACAGCTGGGCCAGATGAAATCACAATAGAAGAATTAGAAGCATTGGGAGAATTTGGAGTAGATATATTAACCAAAATGTTGAATGATATTTACAGCAGTGGATATTTACCCAGTGATATGCTGAAATCTGTATTTATAGCTATACCAAAAAGACCAGGAGCAATTGATTGTGAAGATTTTCGTACAATTAACCTTATAAACCATATCACTAAGCTTCTACTCATAATAATAATGAGAAGAACAAAAAAGAAAATAAAAATGGAAATTAGTGAAGAACAGTATGGATTTGTGGAAGGAAAGGGCACAAACAAAGCAATTTATTCATTACGGACACTAATAGAAAGGTCAATAGAGAAACAGAGAGACATATATTTGTGCTTCATAGATTATACTAAGGCATTTGATAAAGTAAAACATGATGAACTGATTAAAATGTTGGAAGATATCAACACGGATGGAAAAGATTTAAGAAAAATAAAGAATATTTACTGGAACCAAGTAGCAGCAATTAAAATGGGAAATAAAGAGGGTAGTTACGAACAGATAAAGCTAGGAGAACGACAAGGGTGTGTCTTGTCACCCGATCTCTTCTCCCTGTATAGCGAAGTAATAATGAGAGAGATCAAAGAGATGCCAGGAATACTAGTTGGAGGTTATAATATAAATAATATACGCTATGCAGATGACACTGTATTCTTGGCGGATAATTCAACAGACCTACAACATTTATTAGACGTTGTAGTAACAGAGAGTGCAAGGAAAGGACTCTCCTTGAATATCAAGAAAACAGTAACAATGGTAATATCAAAGAAAATGGTGACACCTAAATGTGACATAGAAATAGAAGGGAAAATCCTTAACCAAGTTGATAATTTTAGATACCTAGGGGCATTTATAACATCAGATGGAAGATGTACAACAGAGATTAGGAGCAGAATAGGGCCGGCAAAAGCCGCATTTCAGAAAATGAAGAGTATCTTATGCAATAAGTCACTATCACTGAATGTAAGAAAGAGAGTGCTGAAATGCTATATAGAACCAGTTTTGCTGTATGGCAGTGAATCTTGGAATGTAAATGAACACATTAAGAAGAAATTAGAAGCAACAGAGATGTGGTTCCTGAGACGAATGTTGCGAATTCCTTGGACTGCCAGAGTAACTAACGACGACTGCCTGAAACAGGCTAATGAAACTAGAACATTATATACAACAATAAGACAGAGACAAACAGCTTTCCTCGGTCATGTGATGAGAAGAGAGGCATTGGAGAACATCGTAACAACTGGAAAGATCGAGGGGAAGAGAGGCAGAGGTAGACCAAGAGAAGTGATGCTGGATGGAATTGAGACGGTGGCATGGAGGAATATCAGCAGCAGAGTTGATCCAGAAAACCAAAGACCGAGATCTATGGAGAGCCATGAACGCCTACGCCAGCCGGCACGGCACTTGATGATGATGATGATGTAATTCACATCTTATCTCTGTCTATGCCTGTAATATTTCACAAACTGTAGTCTTGTCATTGGTATTATCTATGTAATTCACATCTTATCTCTGTCTATGCCTGTAACATTTCACAAACTGCAGTGTTGTGTATTTTAGCATCTATGTAATTCACATCTTATCTCTGTCTATGCTTGTAATATTTCACAAACTGTAATCTTGTCATTGGTATTATCGATGAAATTTACATCTTATCTCTGTCTTCTTCTTCTTCAGCGTACCGAGCCATTGAGGTTCTTTAGCTGCAGATACAATCCGTCTCCATTCGTCTCTCTGGTTGACCTTCTCTTGCCAGTCGTTGATTCCAAGTGCTTGTAGGTCTGTATATATATTATCTCTCCACCGTCTTCTTGGTCTACCTCGGGGTCTGCGGTCATTTATTTCCTGAGTGTAAGCGAGTTTTGTTTCCCTATTGTCTTCCATTCTTTCTATATGCCCCAGCCATTGTAGTCTATTAGCCTTCATGATACCAGTGATTAGCGGGGACTTAAACAGATCATAAATGTCTTTGTTACTTCTTCTTTTCCACTCTCCACTTTGTGTATCCCTAATGGGTCCAAAGATGCGTCTTAAAACTTTGTTCTCAAAGGTTTGTAACAAGGCTTCATCTCCTTTCGTTGTACTCCAGGTTTCAGAGCCATACAGCACAACTGGTCTGATCAGTGTTTTGTATATTGTGATTTTGGTGTTACGAGATAGCGCATTTGATTTTAGTAGATGTTGTAGTGCATAGTATATCTTATTTCCAGAATTGATTCTAGTTTGTATTTCTTCCCTTATGATGTTGGAGCAGTTGAAGATTGTACCCAGGTATTTGTATGTTTCCGTTCTTTTAATAGTCATATTATCTATTTGTATGTGGCCAGAGTTTTAAGCCATTCCTTCTCTTGAAATTACCATATATTCTGTCTTATCTTGATTGATAACCAGCCCCATTTGTTGGGATTCTTCCTTTAAGTGAGTCAATATTTCCAATGTCTTTTGTTCATTTTTTCCCTATAATATCTATATCATCTGCATAACCAAGCAGCTTGGATGTTCCTCCAATATCACATTCCTCCTTTACCTTCCTTACAACTTTCTCTAGAGCCAGATTAAAGAGTAGCGGCGATAGTGCATCACCCTGTTTCAGGCCAGATGTTATTTGGAAAGGGTCTGATTTCCTGCCTTTATATGTTACTATATTATAAGTATCTTCCATGCATAGTCTGGTCATGTTGATTAACTTCCTTGGTATTCCAAACTCCTGGATAGCATTCCATAGTATATATGGAATGCATATCTGTCTATGCATGTAACATTTTACAAACTGTAGTGTTGTGTTTGGTAGCATCTATGTAATTCACATCTTATCTCTGTCTATGCCTGTAACATTTGTAGTCTTGTGTTTGTCATTATCTAAATAATGTACATCTCGTCACAACTAGCATACTGTTTCTCATCATCTGTCCAATTCCCATCTCTTCGCATCATTCTTATTTGTCTTTTGATCAGCATCTACGTAATGTACATGTAAATAACGATAGTTGTAGTTGTCTCTGTCGCTGAACATCTCTGTCAGTCTAATCACGTCAAAAGCAGCATTCTGTTTGTTATTATCAGTCCAATTCGCACCTCGTCATCGGTAGTACCGTTTGCCAAATGTCACATCTATAATATCTCAGCCTAATTTATCCTACAAGTGTCACACAGAACACCTATATGCCTAGTTAATCATCCATGTGTCATATTTATAATCTCTCAGCATAGTTTATCATCCAAATGTCACATTTATGATTTAACAGCCTAGTTTATCATCCAAATGTCATATTTATAATCTCCCAGCTGAGTTTATCATACAAGTGTCACACAGAACACCTATATGCCTAGTTTATCATTCAGTGTCATATTTATGATCTCTCAGCCAGTTTATCATCCAAAAGTCACATTTATATCATCCCTCAACCAAGGTTATCATCCAAGTGTCACATATACGATCTCTCATTCTAATTTATCATCCATGTGTCACATATACCATCTCTCAGCCTAATTTATCATCCAAGTGTCAAATATATCACCTCTCAGCCTAGTTTATCATCAAAGTGTCACATATATCATCTCTCATTCTAGTTTATGTTGCAAGTGTCACATATATAATCTTTCAGCTTTATTTATCATCCAAGTGTCACAAATCCCATATCTCAGCCTAGTTTATCTTCCGAGTGTCACACAGAACATTTCTCAGCCAGTTTATCATCCAAATGTCACACATATATCATCTTTCAGCCAGTTTGTCATCCAAATGTCACACATATATCATCTCTTAGCCATGTATCATACAAGTATTACATTTATCACCTCTCAGCCTAATTTACCAACCAAATGTCACATATATATCATCTATCAGCCAGTATGTCATCCAAATGTCACACATATATCATCTCTCAGCCAAGTAGCGTCCCAGTATCACATAGGGGCGTTTTTTTTTTAAAACCCGTTCTAATGGCTTTATTACAAAAGCATCAAAGAAATATTAACAGGTGTGGTAGAATTAAACAAAGTATTCATTTTGAATGAATTATGCACCATGGGTTGGTCAGAAGAAGTCGCCGTAGGCATTCAGGCAAGCATATCATTGCTTAGGTAGGCGGCGAATTCCATCCGCAGAAAAGGATTGTGGTTGCTCACTGAACCAAGTGTTTACCGCGTTCAGTACGTCTGCATCTGTGTGAAATCGTTGCCCCATGAGAGCTTTATTTAAAGGTCCGAACAAATGAAAATTACATGGTGAAAAATCAGGACTATAGGCTGGATGTTGCAGAATTTTCCACTTCTTCCTTGCACAATCTTTGCGACATGCGGACGAGCATTATCGTGCAACAAAATCACACCGCGAGAAAGCATGCCGGGTCGTTTATTCTTGATGGCTTTTTGCAGCTTGTCTAGTGTTTGCAAGTAATGGGTAGAGTTGATGTTGACACCAGGTTCTTTAAAGTCGACCAACGATAGCCCTTCATGGTCATAAATGCGCTCAGCATAACCTTACCAGCGGAAACCTGTAACTTGAATAGTTTGGATTTTGGTGATCCAGCATGCTTCCATTGCATGCTTTCTCTTTTGTTGCTCGCCTCAAAGTGGTGACACCATGATTCATCGCCTGCCACTATGCGGAAGAGAAATGTATCACCCTCCACTCTGTAACGCAGCAAGTGGTTCAAACACCATGCCATGCGTTCCTTTTATTGGGGGGGTCCCCGGGGGTTTTAACAGCCCCGTTTTTTTGGGTTACCAAAACCCCCGGGGTTAAACCCCCACCCCTTTTTTTTTTTCCGGAAAAAATTTGGGGGGAAAATTTTT
>JACEFZ010015467.1:0-10000 GCA_014155875.1 Cepaea nemoralis
GGCTTCATTATGAAAGTCTACCAAGTGAAGGCTACTTTTGAAGGTCAACATGGCCGAATGGATACAAGCTTTCATTCTTGAACTTCCGGTGTGTTGATGCTGAGTTAGGAACACATGTAAATAAAATAGTGGGAAAAGACATAACAACATGACATGCAAAATGACATAAAAGTTATGGCATTATTTTACAAGATTGAGAATTTTATAACGCATTTTCCCATTTCTTCTCAATATTACATTAAATGTTGTTGTCCTTTTACTTGCATGAACTTCACAACATGCACGAAATTATTTTTGTCCGGCCTGTAAAAGGCCCAAAATTTCACTAGAATCACAATTAGAAATGTAAACTTACATTTCCATGTGTGATTTCGCCATGATTAACGTATCGAAGTCTCCCTGGTCTAGGCGTTAACGACTTTCTCCGTAATCCCGTATACTTCGTGAGTAACGTGACGTGAGCGAGAATCGGTAGCGGTTCTCTCCGCGTCGGTAACTTACGGGGTATATGAGCCGGTCGCTCAGAAAGCAACGGCAAACTACTGAGCGTAATCCTTCTAAGAAATCAACAATCAGCTGAAAGATGCTGATACTGACAGCGATGTCCTGTAAATGATATGCGAACAAGAACACAAAAAAATTAACGTACCGAAACAGCGCAGCACATTTTGCAAGCACAAAAAGTGCAAACAGCACAGTCCATTAAGTCACCCAGTACAAAGCAGGAATATCCTCACTCAAAGCACAGGGTAAAAGGCGTTATGACAGACAACATAGTGGTTATGGTGGTCAGTCTAAGCCTGTGTTTAGAAACAAGGCTAAAACTATAAGGGAGATTGTACTGAGTGTGGATTGCACAGAATGCAATACAGAAAACAGCTCCACATCAAGCGATGCAAGCACTTCGAGTTGGGAGATGATCAGAAGAGAAAGGGCCAGATGATCATGTTCTAGACAGCATGCGATCCAGCACCACAGTACAAAATAAAACCTATGTCTGTTCTTAAATAAAAATAAAGAATCACAATTAGAACAACACTATTATGTGATGCACTCCTTAAAAATAAACTCACTACCATGTCACAAGAAACTCCCAGCAAACAACACATAGCAATACAACAAAACATACAACGCAACAGACAAATATGAGCAATAATAGACATGCAAGGAAACACAAACCATCTATAAGAAACATTCCAAAAATACTACACTGACTTATATACAGCAGAACCAGCCAAAACACAAACACAAAATAGGTTCTCACAACACACAAAGATACTGTCTGACACAGAAGAGGACATACTGGGCACAGAGCTTACCTTAGCACTCAATCAAAGGTAAAACACCAGGGCCTAATGGACTATCTGTAGAATCTACCAGCACTTTTGTCCTATCCTAGGCAATTTACATCTACAAGTCTACCAAATAAGGCTACTTTTGGAGGTCAACATGGTTGAATGGCTTCACCAGCCTGGTACGATACTTTGCTCGATTACTTTTCGTTGGGCAGCTGCTAAATCACCACCAGTTGACCATTCACTGGTTACCTATCACGATTACTCTCGAAGGAGTTAACTAAACCGGTGCACAGCTTTACAGGGAATGACAAGGCTGAGGTTTGCAGGCTAAAATATTGAGATGGCAAGTGGGGTTCATTCTGCAACCAAAACAATGTAGTCCCCTATTACATACGGATCTACAATCCTGGTATTGCCAGTAATAATCACAGTGTTGATGACAATGCCGGGGAGAAAGACCAATTGCCCGGCGTGTGGCCTAGACAACCACTGGGTAAATAAATGTCCTAGTAGAAGACCACCGATGACACCAACAGCAGCAGCAGTTGGTGTACACAGTCAAATAGATTTTCCGCCACTCGTAAGAGAAACTCTTCCACAGAAAAGAATTGAACTAACACAAACTTTCACTAGTCAAGCCAACACACAAGAGGACAGGAGCACACATGAAAATAGTACACAAGAATACAAACCAAAGAATGACAACTAATAGCTTTCAAATCGTCAGCAATTCAATAAAGAGAAAACGGGCAGACAGAAGACTACTGCAGTCAAAACACAGCTTTGACACAGTAATATGCGATCTATCACCGACTAAATACATACCAGAAAAGAAGTAAAAGATCAAAGACACCACATACAAGACAAAGGAACAGGAACAAAAAGAACACGAGGAGAAACAAGTACAAGAGAAGAAGACACATACAGCGTACCAGACACGCTCTTTGTAGACACCGACACAAGTGATAAGAACGAGGAACAAGATGATCCTCTCGCTTAAACTTTTGTTACTGATAACATGCTCGTCTAGACGTGCCTATCATGGATAACAACCTTGCATGTGAATTTATATAGTAATTATACCTCATTTATTTGTTATTACTAACATTACAGTGACTAGTGATTTAATTGGTTTTACTTTAAACATGTGTGATAAACGTACAAAATCACAACACATCATCACACTTATAAGCAAACACAATCCACACTTCATACTACTACAAGAAACAAACATATGTTCAAAAGCTTTCGCACAACATATCACCACACAGCTAGGTCTCAAACATTTATGCTGTAGTTTAGGTATACATAAGATCGGATCACGAACAGCTATACTGCAGGCATCAGACAGGTGGTATATTATTAGAACACACACGGATGACCAGGGACGAATCTGCATAATACAGGTAGAGAATACCATGCATGCATACACCATAGTGAACATACATGCACCACCAAATTACAATCATCAAACAATTTTTTTTACCAAAATTAGGCGCCCAACTGAGGACAAAATATTATCCTTGCAGGGGATTTCAATGTTGCACACTCAGAGAGAACTCCTGTTTGCAGACGACCAAGCACTAATAGCAAAATCAGAAGCTGAATTACAAGACCACATGAATAGTCTAAACGAAATGTGTAGGGAACATAACATGAAAATTAGCACAAGCAAAACAGAGGTAATGACTATAACTAAAGAAGAACAAACAGCAACAATTCACCTAAACGAACATCCCTTGAAACAAGTAAAGAGCTTCAAGTACCTAGGAAGTATAATATCATCAAATGGCAGATCAGAAGACGAGATCGAAAATAGGTGCAATAAGGCAAATCAACTCATTGGACAAATGGCACCAATACTAAAGAACAAACAGTGTATCAATAACTACTAAGAAAGCACTTTACAACACAATCTTCCTACCAACTCTGTGCAACCAATGCCACTTCATTAGAGATTTCATCACACACCAGAAAGACTGTCAATCCTCGCACATGAGGACAATGACAGAAAAAAGAGAAAAGAAAAATCACAACAACAGAAATGAGGTTCCTGAGAAGAATACTCAACGTATCAAGAAGAGATAAGATCAGAAATGAAGAAATCAGAACTAAAGTGGGGGTTAAAGCTGCTCTAGATTTTATTAGAAAGCAGCAAGTCAAATGGTTTGGCCATGCAAGTAGGCTACCAGTCAACAGCATGCCACAACAAGCAATGATGTTGTTGTTGTTGTTGTTTGTCCATCAAGAATGATGATGACCATTCATTTCATCCAGTGGGGTTGAAGGTGTGGAGCCGTGGGTTCTAAGATGGCTGATAAGGCCTATTTTGGCTCGAAATGTTCTTTGACAATGTGGGCAAAGAATGCTTGACGTCTCTGGAGGAGGATTTCCTGCAGTGATTTTTCTGTCCTGCCTTTTCTTCACAGCTCTTGCAGTCCTGGTTGCCTCACATATGACTGCACCTTTGCGCAATGATGCACGCCACGAATTTCGGTCTCTGGCTGCAGCCTCCAGGTGTCATGATGAATTCCAAAAGCATTCAGTGAAATTTTCAGAGTGTCTTTAAAACGTTTCCTCTGGCCACCTTGGGAGCGTTTACCACAACGCAGTTCGCTGTAGAAAATTCGTTTAGGGAGCCTGTGATCTGGCATGCGGGTCAAGTGACCAGCCCAGCGAATCTGATTCTTCATCAGTAGAGTGTGGATACTGGGCATGGATGCTCTTTCTAGGACTTCAGTGTCTGGAATCTTGTCTTGCCATTTAATCTTCAGTAGCTTCCTTAGGCAGACTGTGTGGAAGTGGTTTAATTTCCTAGCGTGTCGCTGATAAACAGTCCAGGTTTCACAAGCATATAGCAGTGTGGATAATACAACTGCTTTGTAGACTTTTAGCTTTGTTTGCAGGCTTATTCCAGTTCTGTCCCATACATTCTTGTACAGTCTGCCAAAGGCTGCACTGGCCTTGGAGATTCTTGCATTCACATCGTCATCGATTGTAGCAGCTTGTGACACAGTGCTGCCAAGATAGGTGAATTTGTCCACAACACTTAGTCTATGATTATTCACTTTGATATTCGGCACAGTGTGAATATTCCCTGGAGCTGGCTGGTACATAACTACAGTCTTCTCCAAGTTGATATTGAGCCCAAAGTTGGCACAGGCATGTGAGAAAGCTGAAACATTATGTTGCATGTCCGCCTCTGAGTTGGCGTATAGAGCGCAACCATCAGCAAACAGGAGCTCTCTGACGGTGCCGCTGTCAATTTTGGTTTTAGCTTTCAGCCTTCTGAGATTGAATAACTTTCCATCCATACGGTAGTTGATGTCTATTCCAATGTCGTCGTTCTCGAAAGCATTCATCAACATGGCTGAAAACATGAGGCTGAACAGTGATGGTGCCAGGACACATCCTTGCTTCACTCCATTGGTTACAGGAAAGGGTTCAGACAGTTCACCATTTTCCTGTACTCTTGCCTGCATGCCGTCATGAAATAGCCGCACTATTTGGACAAACTTTCGTGGACAGCCATATTTTGCCATAATCTTCCACAGTCCTTCTCTGCTGACTGTATCAAAAGCCTTGGTAAGGTCAATGAAAGTGGAGAACATTTCGCAGTTCTGTTCCTGACATTTCTCTTGCAGCTGCCTTGCAGCGAAAATCATGTCAACAGTTCCACGTTCTTTTCTGAAGCCACATTGACTCTCAGGACGAAGACCTTGATCGAGATGGGCTGTGAGGCGATTGAGAAGAATTCTGGCGAGTATCTTCCCTGCAATTGAAAGCAAGGAGATGCCTCGGTGGTTGTCACAGGATTTGCGGTTTCCTTTACGTTTGTAAAGGTGGACTATTGACGCGTCCTTAAAATCTTGTGGCATGGTCTCGTTCATCCATATGTTTGTGAAGACTTGGTGAAGCTGCTCTGTTAGGACCGGCCCACCTGCCTTGTATATCTCTGCTGGGATGGAGTCAGGACCAGGTGCCTTGCCGCTGGAGAGTTGTTGGATGGCTTTGTTTATTTCCACTATGGTTGGCAGGTCACCAAGTGTCTCATTGGTGGGAACTTGAGGAAGGCAGTTGATGGTTTCATCATCGAAGAAGGAAGTTGCATTTAAGATTTTGCTGAAATGCTCTGCCCAGCGTTGGAGGATTTCTTTCTTATCGGTGACCAATGTTCCCCCGTCTGCACTGAGGAGGGGAACTATATCCTGGTGATGAAGGACCATAGACCGCTTTCAGTGAGTCGTAGAAGTTTTTCATATCATGTCTGTCAGCAAAGCCCTGAATTTCATCAGCTTTGCTGCTCAGCCAGGAGTCCCGCATGTGCCGAAGTTTCTGCTGCACTACTCTCTGAATGTTCTTGAAAGCATCTTTTTTTGATGTTGACTTTGGGTCATTCAAATGTGCCTTGAGGAGAAGATGTTTCTCGGCCAGCAATTGGTTGATGTCTTCGGAATTTTCATCAAACCAGTCTTTATGCATTCGGGGGGCTGGACCCAGGATTTCCATAGCAGTGTTGTAAATTGTGTCCTTTAGGGCTCTCCATTCTGTTTCTATATCCTGTTTAGCTTCAGCATTGGGCTTGAGGCGGTCTTCCAGCATATTTTCAAACGACTGCTGCATTTTCTTGCTGTTTAGGCGGGTGACATTTAGCTTTGTTTGCATTTTCGCCCCTTGAGGACGCCGTGGTGGCCTGATGTGGATGTTCATTTTCGAGACAATGAGACGATGGTCTGTCCAACATTCGGCACCACACATGGATTTTGTCACTCGAACGTCTTGTCTGTCACTCCTCCTGACGATGACATAGTCAATGAGGTGCCAGTGTTTCGAGCGAGGGTGCATCCACGATGTCCTATTTCTCATGGGGAGACGGAAAATTGTGTTCGTAATCACGAGATCATGTTCGGCACATGTCTGAAGGAGGCGGAGTCCATTGCTGTTACAATTTCCGACTCCATGCTTTCCAATAATGCCACTCCAAGAGGTGGTGTCCGTGCCTACTCTGGCATTGAAATCCCCAAGGAGTATAAGTTTGTCTCCTTTGGGAACAGATGTTAATACACTGTGCAGGTCCTCATAGAACTTGTTCTTGACATCATCTTCGTTGGTCATAGTTGGTGCGTAGACACTCACAATGGTTGCGTGCTTCCTTCCATTCAGCAGAGGCAACTTCATGGTCATGAGCCTGTCGTTTATAGCCTTTGGAAATCCAGCTAATTTGCCGACCAGGGCCGACTTAACGGCAAATCCCACACCGGATTGGCGTCTTTCCTCGCTTTTCCTTCCACTCCAGAAAAATGTGTAGCCGGCACCAATTTCACAGATTTGGCCTTCTTCTGCAAGTCGTGTCTCGCTCAAGGCTGCAATGTCGATGTTGTACCTGCCCAGCTCTCTCCCAATCAGTGCTGTTCGTCTCTCTGGACCCGACGCGCCGTCTCTGTCAAGTAGGGTGCGTACATTCCAAGTTCCAATTGTTAAGGGAATATGGTTTACTCTTTTAGCTTTGCTTGTTTTATCTTTCTTTGTATGTCGACCGCAGTTAAGGGTACCCACCAACCGCGGCTAGCTGGTTAGGTAGTGATGAAGCAGACAATGTTTAGGGCACCTTTTCTAGCCCCTTCCTGATGCTATGGAGGTGAGCAGTGTGTTCCTATAGAGGGCTGCTCAGTCGCTCAGGGGGCTGCCGAATCCCACTGCTGCTCCGGTCAGTAGAAGACGACCATATGGCCTGAGCCGCCTGTGTGCAGGTCTGCGACTACGGCTGCCAGCGTACCCACGCCTGCCGCTTTGCCGCTCGCCCATCGCCACAGGGCTTGAAGGTGATATGTGACGTTGGATGAAGAATGACTTGCGCGATGACTTGGATTAAAGTGAGGAAGAGTTGCGCAATTCGTCGACCTCACTCTCTCGCCTGAGTCCATCTGACTCCAGTGGCAAGACAAGTCGAGACGATTGGAGACGAATACAGGTGCAGTGGATGACCAGGGCGCTCTACGTGCCTTGCCGTGCTCATTACGTTCCACAACGCTTTGCAGGTAAACGCCGTCTTGCCCGTTGAATCAGGAATGATTTCTTCCGCGCAGTCTGCCGAATCCTTTCTTCACATGCTGGGTAGGCATACCCTAGTTTACCTCTTGGTTTGACACCAAATCGGATACCCATGCCTGGTTTAGCCAGCCTCTCACAGCTGTTGCCCGGGGGGTGGCCGCTGTCGCATGCTGACAGCTACTAGGAGCCACAGGCACGAGCTGGGTGTCAGACTTGGACCAGTGGGGGATGGGTCCTGAAAGGACATGAGAGCCATCCTTACCAAAGGTGCTACCAATGCCTGACACCCCGTACCCCCCAGCAATGATGTACAGACCAGATGGAAACAGAGGAAGAGGCCGACCACGTAAACGTTGGACGGAGGGAATAACAGAATCCATGGGAATGTCGATATACGAAGCCCATAACCGGGCACTCTCACGAAGTTTATACTTCACCTCGACACCGCAAGGTACAAGAGGAACATGATGAGATGAGATGAGACACTCAGATTTGGATATTGTAGTTGGGGGGGGGGGATAAAGCAGGAATCAACATACAATTAAGGAGAAGTGACAAAAATGGAATACACCAACAGGATGTACTACAGAATACCTTAGACACACATAATTCATAAGAAGCTTTCAGACACAGACACCCTAATAACTTTGCAACAACACACAAAAATAGGGTTAACAATAGATCAGCCAAACTAGACAGACTATAACACCTGCAACACACCACATAATACACACAAAACACATACAAGAAACATTACAAGACATAGATCACAAAGCAGTACTAGCATATATCACTATAGACACTACAAATGCACAGTTCTCAAAACAATCCCCACATTGGAAATTCAACAACACACTACTCCAACATACAGGTTATGTGCATCAGATAAAACACCTCATTCTAACATACACTAATAGTAAACACACCGACAACATAACACAAATAGGGGATCTACAAACGAATAAAATACGTAATAGAGCACAACAATCTGCATCCATCATTGACAACGGCAGACTACAACAAGAACAAATTATACAAACCGTAATCAACTCACAAAATAGATCGACAGGAATGCACTACACCTACACACACTAGAATCACAGTTAGAACAACACCAGCAACACCATTATGTGATGCATTCATTAGAACTAAACTAACTATCATGTCACAAGAAACTATCAGCAAACAATACCTGGCAATAGAACAAAACATAGAACGCAACATATAAATAGGAGCAATAATAGACATGCAAGAAAACATACAAATAGAGGCAACACATATATTAGAAACATTCCAACAATACTACAATGACCTATATACAGCAGAACACACAAACACAAAATAGGTTCTTACAATACACAAAGAAACTATCTGACAAAAATAAAGACATAATAGGCAGAGGGCTTACATTAGTAGGTGTAACACATGCACTCAATCAAATGCAAAAATACCAGGACCAGGTGGACTCACTATATAATTTTGCCAACACTTCTCTCCTATCCTAGGCAATTTTCTTCTAAACGTCTGCCGAGAAGCTTTTCACAAACAAGAACTCCCAAACACTTGCATCATGTCCTACATCAGTGCTTCCCAAACTTTTTACTTTCGTGGATCGACATAAGATTTTCCTTTTACAGCAGAGACAGGTGTCCACTATCATCAATCCTGTATGTACTCATACTAGAACCAAGCATAGAAGCAATTAGATGGGACACCAACCATAAAGGTACATTTATACAAATGTTAGGGGAGCGAAACTAATTGCATATACACATGACACCGCTTTCTTCTCTAAAACCAACACATCAATGAGGAACATACTTAACACCTTCAGACAGTTTTTGTGTGAAGGAAGTGGGTCCAAAATAAACATACAGAAGCCTAAAATAATAGGTCTGGAAAAGTGGAAGAATAAAGCGGATATCCATACAGATCTAACAGCCACAAACATAATGAAAATATATGGAATCACATTTCCATGCGATCCCAGAAAAATGCAGAGAAACATGGCATTCACTGACAAACAAAATTATAAACTGACAAAACAAATTATAGATATACTACATAGGTATACATACAAGTCACCCATTTTTGGAAAAAAAACACAGTTGTAAACACCTTCTTCATTCCTAAGATAATATAGTTAGCTACAGTGTTAAATACCCCAAAACAGACAATTACACATACATTTCATCTCCAACAACACAATTCACAGTAAAACAATACAAAACATTAATACACGATAGGAAACACGGAGGACTAGCACTTCAAGACTTGCACAACAACATACAAGCATTAGGAATCAACCATGTATGACACATCATCAATCATCCAGACAACACTCACTAGCATTATTCTACATTGCAATTCGAATACACCGACGTCAGGAAATAGATAACAAAACACCGCATTATTAAGTCCCGTTACCACAATTCTACAGAACATGTAAGCAAGCAATACAAGGCAAGAAATTTAACACAGCAAATAACCAAGTAGATATACTAATACTTAGTAAAAATGTTAGTTTTGTTTAAATTCGAACAATTCTAGTTTTAGAGAAAATGTTTCATCATCCTTTAGCTACAATGTAACATTAAGTCTATATATTTTCTAGCTGTAATGAGACTACATAAAATATGTCAGAATTTCGA
>JACEFZ010015467.1:15000-20000 GCA_014155875.1 Cepaea nemoralis
GCGAAAAATGGGCAGAGGTGTGTCAAAGAGTAAGTACAGACAAGACACTGAAATTGTTCTGGCGACTACATAAAAGCATGAGTGGTGTAGTCAAGAATAAGAGCATTTCTGACTTCCAAGGTGCTGACCTCATCTGGCAGAGGACTGACTAGGACAGGGCAAAGCCCTCTTTGCACGCTATCTAGACCAGAGCAACTAGACAGACATGGGAGGCCGAAATCTGGCCAAGGAGGTCACCTCAGACAAGTGCAAGGCGCAGAACACTTCGGATGAAGACACAGTGACAGTGAAAGAAATCAAGGCTGTGCTTCGACGATCAAAAAACAGCGCTCCTGGGCCTGATGGCATAAGATACGACGACATCAATAGGTGTACCGACAACGAGCTAGAGAAACTAGCAGACATGTGCTAGCATCAAGGAGGAGTGGTTACACAGCTATCTGATTCCCTTGCCGAAGCCTGACAAAGACCACATAAAAATTCAGGGATATCGAATTATATCCATGCAGAATACAATAGGCAAGCTGCTGGAGAAGGTAATTGCCGAGAAAATATCAAGCCAGCTAGAGAGGCAAGGTGTTTTCCCACATACCCTGGGTGGGTACCGTCCATAAAGAGAAACCTGGACCAATGCAGCAGTTTTTGCCCATGATGTTTATGAAGGTTTCCACTCAGGCATTGAAACCTTTGCTGCAGCGATTGATCTTGACGAGGCATACAACAGAGTACCATTGGATTTTTTAATGCTTCAGCTTCTTGAACTCAAAGTAAGTCCGTTCCTCCTTAGTTGGATCGCTGCACCCCTCTTCCAACGGAAAGTAGTTTTTAGATGAGACTTCGGAACCAATAACAATATATCCTGGCCTACCACAGGGATCACCATTATCTCCGGTACTGTTCAACGCCTACACAGTGAGAATCACCAGTGAGCAGATCACTGGACCTGGCAGGACATTGTCATATGCCGATGTTGTTTTAGTGTATCGTCAGGGCAAGGATAGAGAGCAGGTTGCTGTGGAACTACAAACCGAACTCAAAAGCATAAGTACTTGGTGTGATGAAGCTGGGGCAATGGTCAACCCAACAAAGGCAACAGTAACTTGGTTCTCGTTGAATAATCATATTGTCAACACTCCAACACCAACTGTAAAGCTGTGTTCAGAGACGGTGGAAGGAACGCAGGCAGTGAATTACCTGGGGGTACGGTTTGATCGAAGCCTTGCTTATAATGAGCACATAGACCAAGTGACAACAAAGGCCAAGCGGGGTTTGGCTGCGATGCGGGTGATGGCGGCAGCAAACTGTGAACAGCGCCATCTATGTCTTCTGTACGAGGGGCTGGTCATGTCTGTTTTTGAGTATGCAATGGCAATCCTGACTCTCAGCCGTAAGCAGACAGAATGGATGGAAAGGATACAGAATGAAGCTATGCGCATTATTCTTGGATGTACAAGAGATACAGCATGCAGGGCGATGCTCTACCTTCTTGATTTTCCAACCATTGAAGAGAGAATACAAGTTTGCAGGGCACGCGCCTACCTCAGAATTAACGCAAACACACAACATCCACTGCATAGTGAAATTAGGAAGGTGAAGGGCAGCAGGTTAAAGAGAGGTAGGTCGTGGATGGGTCAAGCCGAAGACATTCTTCAACAGGTGTGTTCACTTGAGGACTTAGAACCTTGCGAGGAGTGGGTACAAGTGCCAACAGACTTCTGCACATCCTTTTCAGTTTGCATCCAACTAGACAGAAAATGCAGACAAGTAAATCCGACTGCTGTTGAGGCTGAAGTACAAGCGTTGATTTTCGAGAATTCGCTAGACGGTGATGCTGTCATCTACACAAATGGGTCGGTCGTCCGACATGTGAGAAGCTCATGGGCCTTTACGGAGGGAGAATATTGAAGGAGGACTCTGGTGCTTTCACTGAAACCACAAGTAGCCTGACTATGGAAGTCATGGCAGTAAGTAAAGCAATAACATGGCTCGAGACACAAACATTCACTAGGGCATGTTTCCTTAGCGACTCAATGAACATGATCAAGAAGATAGAGAAGGGGTCGATCCGAAGAGAATGGTTGCTGCCTCTGGAGCTGTCTCGGCTGGCAAAGATTAGTTTCATCTTCGTGCCAGGGCATGCGGGAGTACAAGGAAATGAGCGGGCTGACAAGCTCGCAGGTGAGGCTAAGGTGGAGGGCGGACGCGCCATGGACCAGGCTGACATTCTGAATGCTCTACGAGAAGTAAGACTTTTGCGTGAACCAAGTGATGACTATGACCCATGGCCAGACTGCGAGAACAGCAAATTAAAAGAGGGGTGTTCAAACAAGAACACTACGCAGGAAGCCACAGAAGATTGATAAACCAACACAGAACTGGCGTCGTCAGCCGCTACACGCTGCGGGATTTGCTGAGGAGGGGATCCGAGCACTTATGGACTGAATGGTTCGATGTGCAATGAGGATGATCTGTCGACTACCTAACTAACTAACATGGTACCGTTTATGATGATAACAACCGAACTATGACAACTGACAAGGACAAAGGGGAGGCTTTTCTTGTGCGATTTTTAAAACAGATGTATCAGCAAGATAGGGCTATTAGAGATAACGTCAGAGAAGCCTTGTCACGGTTCACTAGAAAGGAGGACTGTGAGATTAAAGTGGAGGATATTAGACGGGTACTGAAGGGGGCTAGAGACACAGCGCCAGGTCCGGATGAGGTGAGGTACTCACATATGAGGAACATAAATGATGGGGACGTGGAGAAGATGGTTCTTTGTTTCAACCTAGACATCAATACGGCGGAAATACCCCACGATTGGATTCATAGCTACCTGGTCCCACTCCTAAAGCCAGGTAAGGATCACTCCAGAAGTAATGGATACCGAATCATAACCCTGCAAAACACGTATGGCAAAGTCCTCCAAAAGATAGTAGCACGCAGGCTCCAGCAACATTTGGAAAGTCGTAATCTGTTTCCTCAAGGACTCGGGAGTTACCGACCTGGGAAGGACACCTGGGCCAATGCTGCAACATTTGCATTTGATGTCTACGAGGGCTTCCAGGATAAACAGGAGACAGTGGCGGTAGCTCTTGACCTGGATGATGCGTATAACAGGGTCAGGTATGATCGATTGATACACACACTGTTGGACATGGAGGTCTGCCCTTGCCTTGTTAGATGGGTTGCGGCAGTCCTTTATGAGCGTAAGGTTGTACTGCGCATGGGTTCCTGGACTTCTGACCCCTGTACTATTACACCTGGGTTGCCGCAGGTATCTGCCTTGTCCCCAGCGCTCTTTAATGTCTACACCAGCAAAATCGCAGCTATTGAGACACCAGGTGTGGGTAGAATCTTGACATTTGCAGATGGAGTGTTGGTATACAGACAGGGCAGAGACAGGGCCAGTTTGGCGAAAGACTTACAGGTGGCAGTAAACCGGGTGGCGGAGTGGTGCAGGGACGCTGGGGCCAATATACACCCAGACAAGGCATCGGTTGTGTGGTGCTGCCTGGATAACCGGATCGTCAAGGCAGATTTCCCAGGTATTATGTTGAATGGATGTCCTCTTAATCGAGAGAGTAAATTGAAGTACTTGGGTATCACCTTTGACAGGTGTTTGTCTTTTAAGGATCATGTGAAGGCTTTGTTGGTGACGGCTGGTAGGGGACTTAATGCATTGAGGGCTATGGCAGCAACCGGGGTAGATCAGAGGATGCTGTACAGGCTCTTTCAGCAGTTAATAATTTCTGTCATTGAGTATGATTTGGGGCTGCTGACAGTATCAAAGAGCCGGCTTGAAAGGCTGGAGCGCATACAGAATGCTACCATGCGGTTAATCCTAGGGTGCACAAAGGACACGCCAATTATATGCATGAGGGTTATCCTGGCGCTGCCAACAATGACGGATAGGCATAGGGTCCTTCAGGCCAAATGGTACCTGAGAGTTGCCGCAGACAGGGATCACCCGCTGCATGCAGCAATGGATATGGTCAAGGGTCATAGACTAAGACGAGGCAGGTCCTGGATGCCACAGGCAGAACTTTCTATACGTCAGGTGTGTGATCTAGAGACCATCAATCGTGGAAGAGAGTGGGTTGAAGTTCCGGAAGACATGACGGACTGACACAATGTAATAATAACACTGGGTCGTGAGTACAGAGAATGGGCAGCGGGCCGCACTGAGTTTGAAGTGCAACAGCTGATCCAGAGCAACACACATCAAGGTGGCATAATCACCTACACAGATAGGTCAGTGGTGAGAAACAGACGTAGTGGCTGGAGCTTTATTGCAAAGGCTAATGGGCGAGTCTTGAAAAAGGAGAGTCTGGCATATGAGACTACGACCTCCAGCATGAGATTGGAGGTGGAGGCAATAACAGCGGTATTCCGGTGGCTAGAGGAGACTCTGCAACAAAAAATTGTATTCATTACGGATTCAAAGAGTATGCTTAGTAAGGAGGAGAAAGGAATGTTTCGTATGGAATGGCTCTCGTCGCTTCAGAGGTCACAGATTGTGAGAATTGTATGGATATTTTGCCCTGGCCTTGCGGGGGTACTGGAGAATGAACAGGCTGATAGGCTAGCAGGGAATGCACCTCTTGGTGGTAGTTTGCCTATGGAAATGGGGGAGGTGGTAGTGCGCTTGTGGAACCAGGTGGAAAAGGCGGATTAACAGATTGAAAACCCATATGTGGAAAGAATGAGATTGCGGGGAATCGGCAGGGGTTCTGGAAGAATCTCAAAACTGAGAGGGAAGACCAGGAGAACGTTTAATCAGATAACGGTGGGAACAATTAGTAGTATGACTCTTCGCTGGCTGTTGAACGAGGGGACGGAGCACGTATGGGAATGGCCTGATTGCAGTAATGTCGGTTATCTCAACTAAAGGGACATTACTGAAGGAAGCATAAATGTAAAATGTGATTTGAATAATTGTAGTATTTATCAAATCGGTTATAAAATATTTATAGAAATTATCGAAAATTATGTACAGC
>JACEFZ010015467.1:25000-38803 GCA_014155875.1 Cepaea nemoralis
TACACATACAAACTCTGTATACTTTTTCTTGTTAACTGAGGAGAATGTATCAGGTGCTCTTTCTCTCTTTCTTATTATTATCCTTTTCTTCTCTGGCCCATTAGAAGTCAGTATTGCGCTTCTTCGTCTTTGAGCACCTAGGTATAGGGAATTACATCTTCTTGTCCTTTATAATCTCCCCTTGTGACACACACACACACACACACACACACACACACACACACACACACATATATATATATATTATATTTTTTTTTTTTTTCTCGTTTCCATCCTGTTTCAGGATGTTGCGGTCAACACCACTATCTTTCAGCTGTATGTTGATTCCTAGGCTAGATTACGCTCATCAGCACGCCACGACTTTCTGAGCGACCGGCTCCATACTCTCATAAATCACAGGAGCGAATCGAGCAACTTCTAATTCTCGTGCGCTCACGTCGACCACGAGAGTATTTGGTGTTAACGGAGAAAGCTGCTAACCCCCTCGGCCAGGCAGCCGGCATATATATATATAATGTGTCATGCCGGTAAGCGTGGGCGGTCATGACTCGCCATTTCACTCTATCACCAGAGTCGTGGATCAGCTCAGTGTTCCTGTCTCGACCATGCCATGTGGCCAAGCAACCCAGGTATTAATTCTCGGTCTTTCCCCTGGTCTGTTCCTTTTGATCTTGCCTGTTGTCACTAAGTTCTCCAATCCATTTCTTCTCTCTCTCTCTCTCTCTCTCTCTCTCTCTCTCTCTCTCTCTCTCTCTCTCTCTCTCTCTCTCTCTCTCTCTCTCTCTCTCGCTATATAAATATATATATATATATAAAACAGAGTGTATGTGGTTTTGTGGTTTTGTGTGTTTGTGGTCAGCTATGTATTGGATGCGTTCGATAACGGTACATCCGATTGAGATGAAATTTTCTACACGTCTTCCTTTCATTCCTTTGCAACCGACTATAATAGTTTCTTAGTGTAAAATCTTCTACTTATTTAATAACATTTACTTTTTCATTTTTCATTATATAATTTCTATATAGCAGGGGGACTTCACTCTAGAAAAGTTTTTTCAAGGGGCATAACTTTTAATAACATTTCTATATACTTTATAGTCATATTGTTGGACTTACTTGCACTATTATTAAACTCTTTGTCTATAGTTATTTTCAGGCATATGAGTTATAATAAATAATGATATAAACTTTAAGGCATTTTCAAAGTTTTCATAAAAATAATGCATAATGCATAACATTGTAACCCATCTTTTTCTGCTTAAAGAACTTATCAACTGTAATGGATGGTGTGTGGAAGGACATTCTTAAGTTACTGTGCGCCAGGAGCTGGGCGAAACCACGCCGGGTCAGATAGATAGACAGAGAGACAGATAGTCGGGAACGGAAGCTTATTTGACTACGTATATGAATTAAATGACATGCTCCCCACCAGGGACTGGGTGAAGCCGGGCCGGGTCAGACAGACAGACAGATAGACAGACAGACAGTCGGGAACGGGAGAGCTTATATGACTACGTATATGAATTAAATGAGATGCTCCCCACCAGGGACTGGGTGAAGCCGGGCCGGGACAGACAGACAGACAGATAGACAGACAAACAGATAGTCGGGAACGGGAGAGCTTATATGACTACGTATATGAATTACATGAGATGCTCCCCGCCAGGGACTGGGTGAAGCTGGGCCGGGTCAGACAGACAGACAGACAGACAGATAGACAGACAGACATACAGACAGACAGACAGACAGACAGACAGACAGACAGACAGATAGTCGGGAACGGGAGAGCTTATATGACTACTTATATGAATTAAATGAGATGCTCCCCACCAGGGACTGGGTGAAGCCGGGCCGGGTCAGCCAGACAGACAGACAGACAGACAAACAAGCAGACAGACAGACTGATAGATAGATAGATCCCCTCCAGGGCCTGGGCGAAGCCGGGCCGGGTCAGCTAGTGTGTGTGTGTATATATATATATATATATATATATATATATATATATATATATATATATATATATATATATATATATATATATATATATATATATCTTTTCAGCGTTTAGTAAAACTTTTATGACGCACATAATTATTTCATCATCACAAGACAAATCACCAGGACCATACGACTCACTGTAGAAATCTACCATCACATCTGTGCTATCCTCGGCGGCTTCATTATAAAAGTCTACCGAGTGAAGGTTACATTTGGAGGTCAGCATGGCTGAATGAATTCAAGCTTTCACTCTTGAACTTCCAGTGTGTTGATGCTGATGTAGGAATACGTGTAAATAAAATAGTGGAAAAAGACATAACAACATAACAGATATTTCAAGGGACATTTTTCTTCTTCTTCTTTCGTTCGCCTGAAATATGCTTATAACTGCAATGTTGTCTCTTGTATGAATCTAACAGTCCTTTTTAGTTGACTCAGCGGTCCATAGAGTTTATCTTCCACTGTTGTCTCTCTAGGCCAGAAGGTTCACCTGGATATTTTCTAGTTTGGGCAATCCTGGAGTATGTGCTCTGTTGTCTGCGACGCCAAACCACATGTGCACATGCCTGAGTCACCAATCTTGAATTTTGTAGTCGTCTTGAGTAGGGTTTGGTGGCCTTCTGACTGAGTTAATCATTCTTTTCTTTTGGTGGTATGTAATGGACACATCAGGTTGTTCTTCTTTTGTTCCTTCCTTAGCCAATCGATCAGCTCTCTCGTTTCCGGGGATTCCACAGTGGGATGGTATCCACTGTATGGTGACCTTATTCTGACTGCTAAGTTCAGAAAGTTGTGTCCTTAGAACTGGAAATTTCCCAGACAGGAGAGCCTCTATTACGGATTTTGCATCTGTCAATATCACCACAGGTTGTTTACCATGGCTGATATTCTGTAATTTCTCTGTGGCTATCTTGATTGCCTCAATTTCAGCGTCATAGTTATGGCAGTACTTTCCTGTCGGTACTCTGGCTGTGTCCCTAGTATTATTTGGGTATTATATGTACACTCCCGCTTCTCCATTTCGAACAGCATTTTGTACTGACTCATCTGCAGACTCGGATCCAAAGATCCTGTGGGTATTCGTCATCAAGGAAGCTGAGAATGGCTGTTCTGCGCTGTACACTGTTCTGTTCTTCCTTGTCAAATATTCCTCTCAAATTTGTCTGGATTTTTAGCGATAGTCAAGAGACATTACTAAATGAAGCATAAATGTATTCTGTGATTAAATAATTGTAGTATTTTTCTAACTCCTTTATAAAATGTTTATAGAAATTAACGACAGTTATGTGAAGCATACTAATGGAATAATAATTTTAAGTAATCTTCAAAATTTGTATAAAAGTGGTGGCTTTATTTTACAAGCTTGAGAATTTTATATCCTATTATCATATTTCTTCTCAAAATTACATTAAATGTTTTATACTTTTAGTGACAAATTAGTGATTGGAAGGGACGTATAATTTTTGTCCGGCCTGTTAAAGGCCCAACATTTTACTACAAACACAATTAGAAACGTAAAGTTCCTTTTTTCATATGTGGTATCATCATTGTCAATTGAAACGTGAAAACGAGTGTTGAGGTGCTACATAGAGCCTGTTATTTTGTATGGATGTGAAACTTGGGCAATGAGCGGTCAAGCTGAAAAATATCCCAAAGTAGCTGACTTCAGTCTATTTTTGCTCTCTCTCTCTCTCTCTCTCTCTCTCTCTCTCTCTCTCTCTCTCTCTCTCTCTCTCTCTCTCTCTCTCTTCCTCTCTCTCTCTCTCTCTCTCTCTCTCTCTCTCTCTCTCTCTCTCTCTCTCTCTCTCTCTCTCGTGTGCCCTCAAGCAAACGCCATATATACATGTTTTGCAAGTTAATTTGAAAAATGGGATGCTTGTTACGATGTTTATTATAGGGAAAATGTTGCAGGTACACACAAATGGAACCATTTTCAGAAGCAAATGTGAATGAGAATACTTGGAGTATGAAATATTCAGTTATATCGTTAAACTTGTTTAAATAAAACTAACTGTGAATGGGAATACTTGGAATATAAAAGAATTGTGTATTGAAAGATTTTAGTATGCATGAGAGCAAATGAATGGCAGAGCACGCGCCTACCTCAGAGTTAACGCAAACACAACATCCACTGCATAGTGAAATTATGAAGGTGAAGGGCAGCATGTTAAAACGAGGACGGTCGTGGATGGGTCAAGCCGAAGACATTTTTCATCAGGTGTGTTCACTTGAGGACTTAGAGCCTGGCGAGGAGTGGGTACAAGTGCCAACAGATTTCTGCACATCCTTTTCAGTTTGCTTCCAACTAGATAGGAAATGCAGACAAGAAAATCCAGCTGCTGTAGAGGCTGAAGTACAAGCGTTGATTTTCGAGAATTCGCTAGACGGTGACGCGGTCATCTACACAGATGGGTCGGTCGTCCGACATGTGAGAAGCTCATGGGCCTTTACAGCTCGGGCCGGAGGGAGAATTGTGAAGGAGGACTCTGGTGCTTTCACTGAAACCACAAGTAGCCTGACTATGGAAGTCATGGCAGTAAGTAAAGCAATAACAAGGCTAGAGTTCAATGAGCATTCTCAAGAGAATAGAGGTGGGGTGGATCCGAAGAGAATGGTTGCTGTCTCTGGAGCGGTCTCGGCTGGCAAAGATTAGCTTCATCTTCGTGCCAGGGCATGCGGGAGTACAAGGAAATGAGCGGGCTGACAAGCTCGCAGGTGAGGCTACTGTGGAGGGCGGACGCGCCATGGACCAGGCTGACATTCTGAATGCTCTACGAGAAGTAAGACTTTTGCGAGAACAAAGTGACGACTGTGAATCAACAACCATGGTCAGACTGCGAGAACAGCAAATTAAAAGAGGGGTGGCCAAACAAGAACACTATGCAGGAAGCCAAAGAAGATTGATAAACCAACACAAAACTGGTGTCGTTAGCCGCTACACGCTGCGTGATTTGCTTAGGAGGGGATCCGAGCACTTATAGATTGAATGGTTCGATGTGCAATGAGGATGATCTGTCGACTAACTAACTAACTAACTAACTAACTAACTAACTAACTAACTAACTAGTAGTAGTAGTAGTAGTAGTAGTAGTAGTAGTAGTAGTAGTAGTAGTAGTAGTAGTAGTAGTAGTAGTAGTAGTAGTAGTAGTAGTAGTAGTAGTAGTAGGCGTCTTTCAGTCCTGAAGGACTATAGAGTTGTGCCGCTTGGGAGGTGCCTGGCAGCACCGCTGGTGACTGTATAGTACAATGTGAGAGTGACAATCCCTGTCACAGTTTCCGCATCTGTAAGACGAGGCAGTAATTGACTGCGCTTTGAGCCTGTGTCGCCTATCCTCAGTTTGTTGGTTCAGATTGCGCTCAAAGAGCACCAGTCCGTTTCGTACATCTCTTCTCCAGGAGCATCTGTCTGTTGCAACTCTCTCCCACGTGTCTGGGTCTATTCCAATGGTTTTCATATCTTGTTTACACACATCCCTATATCGCATTTGGGGTCTTCCGGTTGGCCTCTTTCCTGTGACTAGTTCTCCGTACAGGAGATCTTTGGGAATACGTTCATCCTCCATTCGAGATACGTGGCCCAGCCACCGGAGGCGTCTCTGCTTGAGGAGAGAGTGCACTGTGGTAATATCTGCTCTTTCAAGCACCTGTTTGTTTGTTATGTGGTCTTTCCATGTTATGCCCAGGATCCTTCTCAGGCATCTCATGTGGAAGGAATTCAACTTCCTTTCCTGTCTTGAGTACAAGGTCCAGGATTCAGACCCATAGAGTCCCAGGAATGCTAACCTGGTCAAAAATGCACGCAGAAGCCGGATGTGTTGACCTAAGGATTTCGACCCAAGGGTGCCTAACGCACACTGCAATCACATCTGAAAAAACACTCCGGATGAACGCAAAGAAGAAGAGAAGACCCATAGAGTAGTGTGCTAACAACACAAGCTTTATATACTTGAGCTTTTGTACGCTCTGTTAGTCTATTATTCTCCCAAACTCTTTTAGCTAGCCTGGAAAATGTTGTGGCTGCCTTTCCAATGCGTCTGTCGATTTCTGTCTCTAATGAAAGATTATCTGATATTGACGACCCCAAATACACAAAATCGTGGACGACCTTCAATTCGTAATTAGCAATTTTGATTGACGGGGGCGCACCAGCGTCTTGTTCCATCACCTGTGTTTTATTTAGGCTAATGGTGAGCCCAAAGTCTTTGCAGGCGGCTGCAGAACGATCTATAAGCCTTTGGAGATCTTCTGCTGTATGCGTAGTCAGTGCTGCATCATCTGCAAAAAGTAGTTCTCTTACACATCTTGATCTTATTTTGGTCTTTGCCTTGAGTCTTGATGGGTTAAAAAGTTTGCCATCAGATCTTGTGTGGAGGTATATGCCTTCAGTGGCAGTCCCAAATGCCTGCCTTAAGAGAACAGCAAAGAAGATACCAAAGAGTGTAGGAGCAAGTACGCAGCCCTGCTTTACTCCGCTGCTGATGCTGAATGACTGGGGTGTTGAGCCGTCAAATAAAATGGTCCCTTGCATGTTTTCGTTGAATGATTTCACGAGACTAAGAAGGGTGGGTGGACATCCAACCTTTCCAAGGACCTTAAAAAGGCCGCTTCTGCTCACGAGGTCAAATGCCTTTGTGAGGTCGATGAAGGCAATATATAATGGCTTCCTCTGTTCTCTGCACTTCTCTTGGAGCTGCCGGAGTGAGAAAATCATATCGATGGTGGACCTGTTAGGTCTAAATCCGCAGTGCGATTCGGGGTAGATTCTTTCAGCAAGAATGTGTAATCTTTTAAGGATTACTCTGGCAAAAATCTTGCCTGTAATGATGAGTAGGGAAATGCCACGATAGTTGTTGCAGTCGCTTCTGTCCCCTTTGTTTTTATAAAGGGTAACTATGTTTGCGTCTTTCATATCTTGTGTTATTGATTTTTTCTCTCCAGCAGAGCTGAAATATTGCATACAGTTCTGGGATGATTGTTTCTTTGCTACATTTTAAAATTTCAGGTGGAATACTATCTTTTCCAGGTGCCTTGCCGGATTTGAGAGAGTCTAGTGCTTCGCTGATTTCTGTGAGGCAAGGTTCGTTATCCAGGGCATGCATGGCAGACTGCTGATCGATGGCTTCCAGAGCTTCTTCGCTGACAGTGTTATCCACTGAGTATAGCTCTGAGTAGTGTTCTACCCAGCGATCCATTTGTTTCGCTCGATCTTTTATGATTACCCCCTCAGTTGATCGTAAAGGGGCCATCTTATTTTTTGATGGACCGACAGCTTGCTTGATGCCCTCGTACATTCCTCTTATATTTCCAGTGTCTGCACAAGTTTGAATTTGAGCAGAGAGCTGTAGCCAGTACCTGTTCGCACATCTTCTTGCCATCTGTTGTACTCTATTTCTGGCCATTCGCAATGCCTGCAGTGTTTTCTCTGAAGGTGATGTTTTATACATTGAGAATGCATGTCTCTTTATCTCCAGGACTGGGAGCATCTCTTCAGAGTGTGCTTCAAACCAGTCGGTTAACTTAGTTTGCTTCTTGCCAAATGTTGATAGTGCTGTATTGTAGATGGTGTCGCGAAAATGACTCCATCTCTCGGTGGAATCTCCATTTGTGGGGCCAGGCAGAGTATCCGCTAGAGCCTGCATGAATTTGTTGACCTTCTCTTTATTTTGGGTGCCACTGGTGTCAATGCGTGGTCTTCCTTCTGTTCGGCTTCTGTAGATTCTCTTGGGCTTTATCTTCACCTTGCTGGAGACGAGTGAATGGTCGGTGTCGCAGTCAGCACTATGATAGCTGCGAGTCAGCTGTACATTGCGGAGGTTGCTGCGTTTAGTGAGCACCAGGTCGAGTTGGTGCCAGTTCTTTGATCTGGGGTGCCTCCATGACACCTTGTGTTGAGGTTTCGTGTCAAAGAAGGTGTTGGTCACGCACAGATTATGGTGGCTGCAGAATTCCAAGAGACGTTGTCCATTGTCATTGATCTTCCCAACGCCAAACTGTCCTAGACATGAAGGCCAAGATTTGTGGTCGGAGCCAACCCTGGCATTGAAATCCCCCAGAATAAAAAGATGTTGTTTCTCTGGTGTTTCACTGACTTCTTTGCTAAGGTCGTCATAGAACTTGTCTTTAGATTCTGATGCTGCAGTTAGTGTTGGGGCGTAAAAGCTTATAATACTAACTGGGCCTGCCTCTGTCTGGAGTTGGAGCTTCAGTATTCTTTCAGTGCCATCACTTGGTGGTATGATGGAATTAAGCAGCTTGTTTCTGATAGCGAAGCCAACTCCATGCTCCCTGGTCTCTCCGCACGGCTTGCCATGCCAGTAGAAAGTGAAGTCCCTCTCCTTCATGCTTCCAGATTCTTGCAGTCTGGTCTCTTGCAGGGCGACAATGTCTATCCCCAGTCTTAGTAGTTCGTTGTTTATCACTGCAGTTTTGCGGGCATCCACAATCTCATTTAGATTGTCTGAGATGCCAGGGATCATGGTTCTTACGTTCCATGTTCCCAGCCTTAGGGCCGGTTGTTTTGTTTTTTCTTGTTGTTAGGTGTATAGATTGCGGTCCATGTGTCAGGATTTTCCCCTAAGCTCCACACACCCTCAGGAGCAGATGAACCGTGGCGAGACAACACCTTATTGACTGGGGACTGCCCAGCTTAGGCGGGCGGTAGCTATCTAGTGAGATACGATGATCTCTCCCACCGTCGGAAGTAGCCCCTGGCGCCTTGCTCTACGCCAATCGAGCATTAAGACTTATAACCGGCAAATGCTGCTTCCCGTTTGTGTCACCGCTTTACACGGTGCTGAAGTGACCTCTTCAGGGCACCAGCCTGGGCAATGGAAATCGGAGAACCAGCTGTTGCCAAGTAGCAGGTTCCCCCTCTCCACGTCGCCGATGTTGACCAAGGGAAAGGCAGTAGCCAATGCAACTTGGCATCGGTGCCGTCGCAGGAGTTGCCAGAACTATGTTGTTTACAACATGGAACTGCCTTAGGGACTCCATCTCCGGATTTGTCCTCAGGGTTTACTCCCGAAGCCTTTCCCATATGGGTATACCCGCAAGGCAGCGGAGGTTTGAGATTTAGAGTTCCCTCTCTTAGAAGAGATACCAACCAAGGCTGACGAGCCTCCTCTGCCCGGGAATCAATAAGGAGGGAAGTCTACCATTCTTCCTTCCTGGCAGTGACCATACTGATCGGATGACCGTAGCCATTGTCTCTACTGAGAGATCCTCTGCCCACCGTCACCGACTTGAAACCATAACTAACAACTATCTGTCAGCTGCTTCCAAGTCCAATCTACCACCTGTTCCCATGGCTTCACGTTACCCTGTTGGGGGGGGGGGGGGGCTAAACGGGTACTCCACCTTGCCCAAGGGTGTCCCGTAGGCTAGTGGAAGGAAGGAGGCACCTTACTTCTCCTTTGATAGGGTGTACCCCTACCCCGCTACCCTATATTATTATTATTATTATTATTATTATTATTATTATTATTAATATTATTATTATTATTATTATTAATATCCTATTTGTGGCTGACTCAGTCACAGGATTATTAATCTGAGCCAGGGATGAATCCTGGTATAACTTGTCTTCTGGGGTTGAACGAGCTATGGATAATGGTATAATCGAATATGGGATAACAAAATCTAAAGTAAAACTGATAAACACATAATGCTATATTTATATATACACCTTCTCGGCGTTTAGTAGAAATTTATGAGGTACAGTATGATTTCATCATCACAAGACAAATCACCAGGACCATACGGACTCACTGTAGAACTCTACCTGCACTTCTGTCCTATCCTCGGCAGCTTCCTTATAAATGTCTATCAAGTGAAGGCTATGTTTTGAGGTCAGCATGGCCGAATGGATACAAGCTTTCATTCTTAAACTTCCGGTGTGTTGATACCGATGCAGGAACACACATAACAGCTATATCAAGGGACATAACTAACTAGGTATACATGCATTAAGTGATTTAAATAATTGTAGTATTTTTCTAAATTTTTACAAACATTTTCTAAGAAATTAGCGACAATTTTCTGCAGCATAAATGATGGGATAATAATTGTAAGTAGTCTTCAAAGTGTATAGAAAAGTGAGGACTTTATTTTATAGGCGTGATAATTTTATAACGAATTTTACTATTTCCCAACGTTACTACATTAAATGATTTATCGTCTCTAATGGCAGGCATGTAAACATCTTTAAAGAAAATTTTTTTCCGGCCTATACCAGGCCAACAATTTTGGAACAATCACAATTAGAACAACACCACCATCATCATCAAGTGCCATGCCGTCTGGCGTAGGCGTTAATGATTCCCCACAGAATTAGGTCTTTGGTTTCCCGGATCAACTCTGCCGTTGATATTCCTCCATGCCACCGTCGCAATCCATCCAGCATCATTTCTCTTGGTCTGCCTCTACCTCTTTTGCAACACAGTTAATACACGATTCAAAATATGACATATTTCTAATCGCCAATTTTATACACTTAACTGTTTGAAGTTTCATTTATGTCCGTTCAAGTCTGAAAGACCTGGCCGGATTGACATCAATGCTGGATGGATTGCGACGGCGGCATGGAGGAATATCAACGGCAGAGTTGATCCAGGAAACCAAAGACCGAATTCTGTGGGGAATCATTAACGCCTACGCCAGACGGCATGGCACTCGATGATGATGGTAGTGTTGTTCTAATTGTGATTGTTCTAAAATTGTTGGCCTGTTATAGGCCGGAAAAAAACAATTTTTTTTGATTTTTGATTTTTTTTTAATCAAGTAATATTGAAATGTCGTGTTACCTGCATTAAAAGTTCTTAAATGCCTCCAATAACTTGTCATCCAATGATCGATGTGATAAAATTTGCTGCCTGAAACAACCTTGACCTCGTTCATCCTCCATGGCTAACTACCACGTTTTCACATTAAACGTTGAGCAAGAAATTAAACTTAGCACCAAACTTAGAATGTTCAGTTCACAAATAAACACACATGTATTACTTGGAGCTCACAGAAGCAGAAGACAGAAGTAGGGACTAGAGAGCGCACTATACAACATAACAATTGAAAGTTATAGTTATCGACCGTGATTCGAACCTGTCACCTCCATATAAGGACACTGCCTCGCTACATGATAAAGTCAATGAATGAATCATCCAAAAAACGAGAAGTAGGTTGATACATGATAAAGTGAACTTTGGCGCATGACAAACTTGACACTCCTAAATATGGTGTATTCATTAGCCAGGTCTTACATCTACGTAAATCCACAAGTATGGGATACTGGACATTAGCCAGGTCTTACATCCACGTGAACCCACAAGTATGGGATACGGGACATTAGCCAGGTCTTACATCCACGTGAACCCACAAGTATGGAATACGGGACATTAGCCAGGTCTTACATCCACGTGAACCCACAAGTATGGAATACGGGACATTAGCCAGGTCTTACATCCATGTGAACCCACAACTATGGAATACGGGACATTAGCCAGGTCTTACATCCACGTGAACCCACAACTATGGAATACGGGACATTAGCCATGTCTTACATTCACGTAAATTCACAACTATGGAACACGGGACATTAGCCAGGTCTTACATCTACGTGAACCCACAACTATGGAATACGGGATATTAGCCATGTCTTACATTCACGTAAATCCACAACTATGGAACACGGGACATTAGCCAGGTCTTACATCTACGTGAACCTACAACTATAGGATACGGGACATTAGCAAGGTCTTACATCTACGTGAACCCACAACTATGGAATACGGGACAGAATTCGGTCTCTCCATATTAAATTGTAACGTGACATCAGCACTACTAATTGGGTCGGAAACATGAAGAACAACTAAAACGATTACTAATAAACTACAAATATTCATTAAATTGTGTCTGCGCAAACAGAAGGAATACAATCGTAGGACAGAATCACCAGTGTAGAGCTCATTGAGAAAACTAGACAAATACCAGTGACCCAAGATGTGAGGAGATGACTATGGCGCTGGTTAGGACATACATTGAGAACACCTGAGAACATTACAAACAGAAAGACTTTTGTCTGGAATCCAAGGTACAACGAAACAGAGAACGACTTTAAAACACACACAGAAGAGAAATAGACGCATAAATTAATAATATGGGGAGGATATGGGCGGAGCTGAATGGGCTACCAAGTGTAAGCGTGTTTGGAGTGAATTGGTTAGAGCCTTTGAGCGAATGAGTTAGAAGATAGTCAAACAAAGTATTTGGCCCATCACTATCATCACCATCAGGTCCTCTGCAAACCGGGTTTCGTGCATTTCCACAAGCCACGGTCCTTGATGTCGTGGATTAATCCTATTGATAGCGTTACTCCGTGCCATCGTCTCCGTCCATCCAGCACCACTTCTTCGGTCTCTCCTTGCCTCTTCTAACTAAGATCTGTCCAATCATCATGACGTTCTCCCATGTCTTTCTGCTCATCACACGATCAGCTATCTAGAGGGGTGGATGGAGAAGAAGAAAGGGGGAGAAACAGCAGAAGCAGAATTTCACACACACACAAAAACAAGAAGGAGAAGAAGCGGCTGCGGCGGCGGCGGCGGAGGCGACGACAGCGCGGGCGGCGGCGGAAGATGAAGAAGAAGAAGAAGAAGAAGAAGAAGAAGAAGAAGAAGAAGAAGAAGAAGAAGAAGAAGAAGAAGAAGAAGAAGAAGAAGAAGAAGAAGAAGAAGAAGAAGAAGAAGAAGAAGACGAAGAAGAAGAAGAAGAAGAAGAAGAAGAAGAAGAAGAAGAAGAAGAAGAAGAAGAAGAAGAAGAAGAAGAAGAAGAAGAAGAAGAAGAAGAAGAAGAAGAAGAAGAAGAAGAAGAAGAAGAAGAAGAAGAAGAAGAAGAAGAACAAGAAGAAGAAGAACAAGAAGAAGAAGAAGAAGAACAACAAGAACAAGAAGAAGAACAAGAAGAAGAAGAACAAGAAGAAGAAGAAGAAGAAGAAGAAGAAGAAGAAGAAGAAGAAGAAGAAGAAGAAGAAGAAGAAGAAGAAGAAGAAGAAGAAGAAGAAGAAGAAGAAGAAGAAGAAGAAGAAGGAAGAGGAGAAGGAGGGGTAGGTTGAGGAGGAGGAGGAGGATACGAAAAAGAGGAAGAGGAAGGGAGGAAGGAGGAGGAGGAGGAGGAGGAGGAGGAGGAGGAGAAGGGGAAAATGAAAAATGAAGTAATGAATAAAAATTGCAGTAAGAATTACTATATAAAAATATATGAAAAAATTATACTTCTGTCCAAAAAAAATCAAACCTGTGTCTTACTGTCCAAAGCCATCTATAATATCCTAGAACCTGAAATTGTTAACTGAACAAACTGACAACCCATAATTCTCACCAATGCTAGTTTTAGCAGCCGTAAATCTAGCCAAGGAGTTGGTCACAGATCAAAAGCCAATCAATCCAGGTCCTCGTTTAATCCGGCCGTGTGACAGCTGGCAGTTTCCAGGAACGGCAACTAGTGTCTGAAGAAATCTTAACCAGAGAAGACAAGGGGCAGTAAATGGCAGTTAGGTACACTGACTGACACAAATAGACCGACTTTTGGTAAGACATACAACACAGGAAACATGTTGTTTTTCTACCGTTGGTTATAGTTATAGTGACATTAATGCGCCTATAAAGTCGAGGTGAGGAAAAGAGTTCTTAACAGCTATATTAAGCCAGTCCGGAAGTACGGATGCGAATCATGGATAGTTAGTAGACAAGTGAGGGATTACCTGGAAGCAGCAGAGTTTTTATGTTGTTTTTTTTTTTTGTTTAATAGAAGAAAGAA